>CAUYUJ010018733.1:88954-101454 GCA_963575745.1 Prorocentrum cordatum
TCCTGCGCGCCTCCCCCCCACCGCTCCAGGGCCCATTTCGATCCGATCGATCCGATTCGATATCGGCTCTGGCCGGCCTGAAACGAATCGATTCCGAGCTTCGGGCGATCATCCGATGCGGCCCGGTGCGCTGCATGGTGCTGTTGCGCATCCTGGCGCAGCCGATCCGAGTCGAGTTCCAGTCTCCGTGCCGATGCGGCCTGATCCGCTGCACACTCCGATTCGAACCGGGTTGCCGATTCGACGCCGACTGATCTTGCCGCTCTCTCGTCTCTCTGTCGCGCCCGGCCTCCGAGCCGTCTCCCCGCCCGCTCTCGGTGCCCCGCCGCCCCGCAGGACTTCGCGGCCGTAATGGGCCTGGAGAACAAGACTCTGCCTCGCAAGCGGGAGACCATCGTGTGGAGGGGATGGGAGGAGGAGGAGGAGGAGGAGGAGGAGGAGGAGGAGGAGGAAGAAGATGAGGAGGAGGAGGAGGAGGAGGAGGAGGAGGGGGAGGGGGAGGAGGAGGAGGAAGGAGGAGGAGGAGGAGGAGAGGAGGAGGAGGAGGAGGAGGAGGAGGAGGAGGACCAGTGTAAACCCAAGACTCACCAACGATGTTGGAATAAACCATCCCCCCAAGCTCCCTCTTCACAGGTCCCTACAACAGTTCATTTCCACAGAGGGACCTGCCTCGTTGGACGACAACCGTTTGAAGACCCTGAAGCATGCCAAAACATTATTCTCTGTATTCCAACGCCACGGATGAACCTGATTGTTGCGTCTTGACGATCCTGGCTCGTGCCAGAACGCCACTCCTGGAACCTCAACTCCGCGAATCATCCTAACTGCTGCGCCCTCAAAATCGTGAGTCCTTCCAAAGCATCAAATCTGGTACGTCGATCATGGGAGTCCGTGAAACTCGTGCAGTCTTGTATCCAGAATGTGCGCGGCGCTAAGGCGAGAGCCACATTTTGAAAAGGAACCGCCTTCAATCCGTGAAACTCTTGCACATGTTTTTCAAACGAATGTGCGCGGCGCTAAGACAAGAGGCACATTTTGAAAAACGACCCGCCCTCAATCCGTGAAGCTCTTGCAAATGTTTAAAACGAATCTTCGCGGCACTACGGCGAGAGCCATTTTTTGTTTGAAAACCACCCGCCCTCAACTCGTGAAGCTCTTGTACTTGTTTTAAACGAATGTGCGCGGCGCTAAGGCGAGAGCCACATATTGAAAACGACCCGCCCTCAATCCGTGAACTCTGGCAAATTTTGAAAGCGAATGCGCGCGGCGCCAAGGCGAGAGCCACATTTTGAAAACCACCCGCCCTCCATCTGTGAAACTGTTGCCAATGCTTACGCTTCAGGGTCAGAAATGGCTAAAAGCTGGCCTCGGGGTGGGACAAGGAGAAGTTATTCATAAGGAGAAGGAATGGAGGAGGAGGAGGAGGAGGAGGAGGAGGAGGAGGAGGAGGAGGAGGAGGAGGAGGAGGAGGTGGAGGTGGAGGTGGAGGTGGAGGTGGAGGTGGAGGAGGACGATCCAGAGGAGCCGATGATGGAGCGGTGGACCGCAGGGCAGGCAGCAGGAAGGCACACGATGTACGGGAGGGTCGTCCCAGTCTGCCGACTCCGCGGCCTGATGCAGGGAGCCCAGCAGCACCCGCGCCAGGCCTGCAGCGCAGAGGCGGCGGCACTCGGCGGGAGCGCCCCGCCTCCCAGTCCGAGCTGCCTCTCCAAGCGGCCACGGCGCTTCAGTGACCACACCGCGCGGTGGGTCAGTGCGGATTCGGGGGGTGGCCGCAGGGTGTTGGGCCTTGGGCCCTTCTCTCCAGGGAGGTGTTGGGCGACTGGGGCTTCCAGGGTCCTCCTCCTCCTCCTCCTCCTCCTCCTCCTCCTCCTCCTCCTCCTCCTCCGCCCTCGTCCTCGTCCTCCTCCTCCTCCTCCTCCTCCTTCTCCTCCCTCCTCCCTCCTCCCTCCTCCCTCGTCACTCCTCCCTCCTTACTCCTCACTCCTCACGCCTCCCTCCTCCTCGTCCTCGTCCACCTCCTCCTCCTCCTCCTCCTCCTCCTCCTCCTCCTCCTCCTCCTCCTCCTGCCCAGAACCGTCTGGTGGCGGGCCGTGCGGGGAGGCCTCTGGGGATTCCGCGGTCATCGCGCGGTCTGCCACCTAACCTTTCGGGACGCCCGTTCTCGCTCTCCGGGTGTTGAGAATGGAAACAGAGCGAAGCTCTGGCAAACGAGCGGCGCGAACTGGGAGCGGGAGCGGACAGCGCAGGGCAGCTGAAGACAGCAGCTCCGTAAGGGTGGGCGAAGAGAAGCATGCACATGCATCCCCATGGTGGGCCCAGGATCGTTGCACTCCTGGGCCAAGCCAAGACGGCGTGCGCACCGATCCTGGGTTCAGGATGGTGTTGGTTAGGGTTGTTTTTTATGTGTCCAGTTTTTTTTTAGGGGTAGGGATTGGTGAAGTTTGGAGAACGTCGAGGCGCGTTGGAGACACATTGGGGACGGAAAGGAGGCGGCGCGGGCGGGGCGAGGGGGGGGGGGGGGGGGGGGCAATGCGAGAGAGAGAGAGAGAGGCGAGGGCGGGCGCAGAGGTCCGCGCGAGGATCGTGGGCGGGCACGGAAGAAGCGCGTCGGGCGGCGGAGCAGACCGGGGTCTCGACCGCGCCAGCAGTCGCGCGTGGTCGGGTGTTGCTTGGCGGCGCGCAAAAGGGGGTAGGGGAGGGGGGAAGGCTTCTTAGAAGCACCCTGCTTCTTAGAAGGCCTCGGCCTTCCGTCTATAGAGAAGGCCCGCGCCTTCTAAGAAGCAGGGGTGCTTCTAAGAAGCCTTCCCCCCTCCCCCTACCCCCCTCTGCGCGCCGCCAAGTTGCCAGAAGTACCCCTGGCCCAAAATACCCCCCCCAGGATTCTCGGGGTGGCCCAGATGGCCCCCAGGGCACCCCCCACGAGGCCCCAGGGGGCCCCGGGGGCTCCAAAGCGGAGCGAGAAGCTGGGGGCACTTTGGGCCATAGAGGGGCACTTCTGGCAGCACCCGACGCGAGCTTCCCGCGTGGGGAGCGGGAGCGGTGGGGCAGTGGAGCGGGCCAAGGGGCGGCTGCGCCGGCGGGCGCGCGCAGACTTCGGCGGAGGGCGGCGCCAACAGGCGCCCTCCTCTCCACGCGGCGTGACACGCCGGCGGCCCGCGCACGCCGCGGCGCCAGGGCGCCCATGTCTTCTCGCGCGCAAGGCCCGCGGTGTTCGTCGCTCAACCCTTCTCTGCGGTCTCTTAGGACATGGAAGGCCGACGGGACCGAGAGTCAGAGGAGGGAGAGGTACCCAGACCTCTGCCCTCCCCTCGTTTTCCCCTTTTTGGGCCTCCTGGGCCTTTGTCGTCGCCACCGCTGGATTCGCCTCGAAATTTTGGTCAGACCGCACTCTGGGAGAGGTCTGGGGGGGAGCGGTGATCGGTGCCTTTTAGTTTCCCCAAAAAACTGTTATGAAATCAGGAACGTATCAAAAGTGGGAAATACGGTCGAGGGAAGAAATTAAGCCACACTCCCCCCCCATCCCTCGCAACTCGACGTTGGTACGTTCCTCGAAGACCACTCGGAGTCCCAACATCGGAAGATCCGAAGCCGACATTGCATTTGGGGGAGGGTGGGGGGAGTTCAAACCATACATGTTCTGCATGGGCGTTGCTGCACTGTTTCCGACACCCGCAACGCCTTGGCCGTTCGGGGAGACATCTGAAGGCGTGACCCTTCGGCGAGCGCGGCGACCCGGCTGCAGCCGCGGCCCAGGCCGCCGAGCGCAGCAGGCCCCGACGTCGGCGGACCGGCTGGACGAACCCCTCGGGCAACGGCGGCCCGGCCCCCCTTGGCCCCCCCCCCCTCTGGCCTCCCCTCCTCCCTTCCCCTGCCCCCTTTGCAGGGCTCGTTTCGATTCCTCCGATTCGGTTCGATTCGATGCGATTTCGATGGTTTCCGACTCCGCTTCGATTCGGCTTCGGATTCCGATCCGGGCTCCGACTGCTCAATGGAGGCCTGCTAGCCTGCCGATTTCCGCCGATGTGGCTTTTTCCCGACTCGGCTGCCGATTTCTTCCGATCCGATGTGCTTCGATTGGCGATCCGACTTCTCGACTCGATTCGGGGCTCTCCTGCCCTTCCCCTCCCCCCCTCCCTCCGCCCTCCCTTCCCCCCCCCCTCCTGGGAGGGCTGGGACGCCGGATGCGGCGCGGGCGCACCCAGCTTGCCTCTGCCCCCCTTTTTCTCTCCCTGCGCGGTCCCTGGCGGGGCCCCCCTGCGACCCCGCCCCCTCTCCCCGGGAGCCCCCAGGCAAAGGTCCCTCCCGCGCCGACTGGGGGAGCTTTCGGAGGTTGATAGACCTCCTGCCCTGACACGTCGACTAGCGAATTGGCCGTTTTCGGTTCGCGAGAGGGCGTCGCGGCCGTCATCTTTGCGGGTCCAGGTCCGTCGGTTTCGGTCCTAGGCCGTTTTAATTAAAGGGTGGTTTACTGAAGGGAGGTTTGTCCACCGCCGAGGAACGAAGAATGACACAAACATAAAAACTCGCAGGTCCGCGCGGACCTCGAGTTTGTATGTCTGTGTCATCATTCGTTCCCCTAGGGTCTCTCCCACGCCGACGTCGAGGACCCGCCGAGAGGTTCCTGGCCGCGGGGAGCGTGGGCGCACGTGGACGTGCCCGCCCGCGCTGTAGGAGGAGGAGGAGGAGGAGGAGGAGGAGGGCGCGGCCTCCGCAGCCACGCGTGAGCCTGTTGCCGCCGCCGCCTCCGCACCCCGTGAGAGCCGCTACGCTACCCCCAGGCGCAGCGCCTCCCGTCCCAACACCACGCGCTGGTGAGAGAACAGCACACGCACTCAAGCCTATAGGAAGAAGGCATGGGGGAGGGCAAGACGAGGAACGCGCGATGGGTCTGGGGGCAGGCAATCGAACCCCGATGAGGGCTCCTGTTCGAGCGGAACCCCCTTGTTTCGCACTCTCAGCTGCGGCGGCCTGCTTGCCCAGCTTCTCGCGGAATCTCACCCGCCGAGAGGTTCCTGGCCGCGGGGCGTGTGGGGTTTCGCGGGTCGGGCGTTCGCGGATGTGCCCGCCCGCGCTGTTCGTGGTGCCCGCGCCGAGCGGCCCAGCCCGGCGGCTGCGCCAGAGAATGAGAGGGAGGAGGATGAGGAGGGAGGAGGAGGAGGAGGAGGAGGAGGAGGGTCAGGAGGAGAGGTAGGAGGGAGGAGGAGGAGGAGGAGGAGGAGGAGGAGAGGAGGAGGAGGAGAGGAGGAGGAGGGGGAGGGAGGAGGGAGGGGAGGAGGTTGAGGAGGAGGGTGGAAGGAGGAGGAGGAGGTAGGAGGAGGTGGAGGATAGGGTGGAGGGTGGAGGAGGAGGAGGAGGAGGAGGAGGAGGAGGGAGGAGGGAGGAGGGGGGAGGAGGAGGAGGGTGGAGGAGGAGGAGGAGGAGGAGGAGGAGGAGGAGGAGGAGGAGGAGGAGGAGGAGGAGGAGGAGGAGGAGGAGGAGGAGGAGGAGGAGGAGGGTGGAGGAGGAGGAGGGGAGAGGAGGAGGAGGAGGAGGAGGAGGAGGAGGAGGAGGAGGAGGAGGAGGAGAGGAGGAGGAGGAGGAGGAGGAGGGTCAGGAGGGGAGGAGGAGGAGGAGGGGGAGGAGGAGGAGGAGGGTCATGGAGGGAGAAGGAGGGAAGGGAGGAGAAGGTCAGAGGGATAGGAGGAGGAGGGAGGAGGGGGAGGAGGAGGGGGTCAGGAGGGGGAGGAGGAGGAGGGGGTCAGGAGGGAGACGGAGGAGGAGGAGGAGGGGGAGGAGGAGGAGGAGGAGGAGGAGGCGGAGGAGGAGGAGGAGGAGTGAGGAGGAGGATGAGGAGGGAGGAGGTGGAGGAGGAGGAGGAGGGAGGGAAGGACGGAGGTAGGAGGAAGGAAGGAAGGAAGGAAGGATGGAGGAGGAGGAGGAGGAGGAGGAGTGATGGAGGAGGAGGAGGAGGAGGAGGCAGGAGGAGGAGGAGAGGAGGAGGAGGAGGAGGAGGAGAGGCAGGGTGGAGGAGGAGGAGGGGGCGGAGGAAGAGGCATGAGGAGGAGGAACAGAGGGGCAGGCTGAAACCGAGCGACGAGCAGATCGCCGCCTATAAGAAGGTGCTCGAGGCCAGCGAAGTTATCCGCGAGGCGGCCAGCAAAACCAAGCTGAGCCTCGAGGTTTTTCGAGCCATAGGCCAGCTTTCTCGCTCTTGCCTATCTCAATCCTCCCGCCTCGCCAAAGGTATCGGGGATAGTTGAAGGGGTTTTAGTGCATCATGGTGTTTGATGAGCTTGCGAGCGTTTGAACGTATGCGCTGATGGCCAGAGAGGCGCCACAAGCGAGTTCTTCTCGTCTTTTCAACTGTTCTCGCCTTTCCGAAATGTATTCCGCGACGTACGAATGCTTCGAAATTGGCCGCGGAGGCCTTGATGCTTATCGTCATGAAATCAGATTTGGTTGGTTGGGCCACCCACTGTCACATGCAGCGGCTCATCGCTTCCGCCCTAGTCTGCCCGAAAAGCCAGGACTGATTGCCCGTGGCCGCCTCGTGGCCGCCCCGTTGCCGCCAGTGTACTGGTTGTGTCCGCCGAGGTTTCGCCGCGTCGCCGCCCGTGCCCGCCTCCTTGCCGCCCACTCGAGCTGCCTGCCGAGAATTCGCCGCGTCGCCGCCCGTGGTCGCCGCGTCGCCGCCCGCTGCCGCCCACTCAGCGGGTCTGCCGAGGTTTCGCCACGTGCACGCCTCGTGGCCGCCTCGTGGCTGCCCACCGCGCTCGGGGTGTCCGCCCGGGTTCCGCCACACTGCCGCCCGTGGCCGCCTCGTGGCTGCCCACCGCGCTTGGGGGGGGGTCTGCCGAGGTTCCGCCACGTTGCACCACTTACAGTGCACCGCGCACCCCTTACCACATACCGCATCGGTTGCACCGCAGACCTTGCACCACACAGCTTCCCCCACACGGCTTGCTCCACGTAGCTCGCACCACATAGCTTGCGCATTCACAGTGCCAATCACTTGCTGCTTGTGGTCCACGCTGATAAAGGGTTTTATGTAAAGACACGTGAAATCCAACGGGGCGCGTGCAATCTTGGTGAATCCCCCAACAACCAAAAACCCTCGCGCGAAGGGAAGGTCCTCATCGACAGTGTCTCTCTCTCTCTCTCACGCTCTCTCTCTCTCTCTCTTTCTTTTCCTCTGTCTCTGTCTCTGTCTCTCTCTCTCTCACGCTCTCTCTCTCTCTCTCTCTCTCTTTCTTTTCCTCTGTCTCTGTCTCTGTCTCTCTCTCTCTCTCGCTATCTCTCTCCCTCTCCCTCCCTCAGAAATGGAAGCAAGGCAATAACCCCCTAATGATGCCTACATCCGCATCTTCGTCACCATGTGCATCAACATCTACATCATCTCTCTCTCTCTCCCTCTCTCTCTTCCGTTATCCTGGGTCCTCATCCTCCACCTTATTCGTTTACCTCTCGTTTGTTGTGTGTGTGTTTCTTTTCTCTCTCTCTCTCTCTCCATCTCTTTCTCTTTCTTTCTCTCGCGCACCGAAAAGGAAACCGTGACCAACCCACAGGGCCCAACCATACCATTGGGTAACACCACTACTCCTACTACGTCAGAAGGTGTGATTGCCAGACGTGCCCTTTTGATTTGCTGTGTGGTTTCCATCCCCCACAAAATCTTTTTTATTGAATGTTGTGGGCTCCCTTCAGGGCCATTCGTTAAGTTTTTTGTTCAGGCTCCGCTTCATCATCCCCTTCTCCTGCTCATTTTCGTCTTTCTCGTCGTCCTTCTTCTCCTCCTACTCTTCATTGCTTCGTCTTCGGGGTAACGTAGAAGGGTAGCCGCCCAGGTCTCTTGAAGAGACTCTGCAACCACCCGCTCCTCGCACTCCCGTTGTCGAAGCCAGGCGCTTGGAAGGACGCGGCAGTGCAGTGGGGAGGAGGTGCAGTCACGCGAGGCGTGGGATGTAGGAGGATGACAATGAGAAGGAGTAGGGAGGAATGATAATGAGGTAGAGAAGGGTGGAGGACGACCATGATGATGAATACTAGGAGGAGGAGGAGGAGGAGGAGGAGGAGGAGGTGAACTATTGAAGGTAATGCAGAGGAAGAGGCAGCAGAGGATGAGGAGCAGGGGGGGGGGGGCTCATGACCTGCTCAACCAGCTGCGGTGCCGTGTCTTTATGGATCAATGTTTCGGATGCTGGGCATTTGTCGAGGGTCTCGAGAAGGCGCCAGTTCCCTCGAAGTGTCGATCAAGAATTGCAGTCGGACAACAAAATGGAGCGCAGCACTGCGGTTGCCCCGCGAAGGAATTCGATTAGGTGTGCAATTCATCCTGCGCCATTACGTTACGACTGTCAGCGCATGCAGAAATGCGGACGATGGCAACACGCGCTGTCAGTGAGCAATGAGATGCGGGAGGCGAAGGTGGAGCCCAACGTCATCTCTCCTACAACGGCTGGCCCAGCGCTCGCGGAGGTGCCGATCGGTGGCAGCGGGCCGGCCCTCTCTGGCGGCCCTTGCGAGCCTCAGCATGCCTCGGCGCGCTTCCAAGATGGCCCAAGAGCGTTCCGAGACGCACCAGGAGGCCCCCAAGAGGGCCCCCAGACGGCCGCAGACGGTCCAATAGGCTTCCAAAACGCTCCAAGTGGGCTCTACGACGAGCCCAAAGAGAGCCCGAACACCGAAAAGTCCGTCCATTCCTTTTGGGAAACGTGCATTTTGGCAGTTCCCGGGCTTGCCCTCTTCATAGCGTCCAAGGCGGCCATACAGGGTCCCAAGATGGCCCCAGGACGGGTAAGGGTGGTATCTTTGTGTAGGTAGCTTGTGTGTTTCCTGCTTTCCCATTTCCTTCCACTGTCTCCCTCTCTCTCTCTCTGTCTCTCTCTCTCCACTCTCTCTCCCTCTCGTTCGTTCTCTCTGCAATTGTTTTTAAAGTTGCTTTTGATTGGATTCCACTAGGAAGAGAGCGGAACCCTGGGCCAGAGGATTACTATTTGGAGTATAAGTAGATCCCAATTGGATTTCAATAGAAATGGGATGGATTCCGCATCCAGAGGAGTTATATTGGAATATGAAAGGATTTTATTCGGATTTCACTGGACACAGAACGATCCCAGATCCAGAGGATTTCTATCTGGGTTCTAATTGGATTTCAGTAAAAATTTAACGGCTTCCGCATCCGGAGGATTTCTATTGTAATCCAATTGGGTTCTAAAAGAATTTCATTCAAACGAGAGCGGGGCCCTGGGCCTGAGGATTCCTATTTGGATTCTAATTAGATTCCCAACTGGATTTCAATAGAAACGGGACGGGTTCCGCATCCAGAGGGTTTCTATTGGAATCTAAAGTGATTTTAGTAGGATTTCAGTAGAAAGAGAACGGATCCCAGATCCAGAAGATTTTTATCTGGATTCGAATTAGATTTCAATTGGATATCAATAAAAAGGGACGGATGCCGCATCCAGAAGTTTTCTATTGGAATCTAAATGGCTGTTGATAGATGTCCAATGTTTTTACGCAACCCAAAAAGTTCGCTGTGTTGTCCAACTCGTTTAACTCACAATCATGTTATAGTGTATATGTGAATATATATATATATATAATATATATATATATATATATATATATATATATATATAGGCCGGCGCACCCACCATGAACCCCCCTTTTCTCTTGGAAGATGCCAAGAAAAAAGGGGGGCGGCTGCGGTTGGAGTTTCGGGTGTCGCGTCGTGTTGTAGTGGTAGGATCTGGAGTACATGTGTGTGTGTTGGAGACGGAGGGAGCCTGTTGAGTATCGGGTGTTGTGTTGGAGAAGGAGGCTGTTGAGTACTGGGTGTTGTGTTGGAGACGGAGGGAGTTGAGTAGAAGGTTCTTTTCAAGTTCAGCTTGGGGAGGGAGCCTGTTGAGTATCGGGTGTTGTGTTGGAGAAGGAGGCTGTTGAGTACTGGGTGTTGTGTTGGAGACGGAGGGAGTTGAGTAGAAGGTTCTTTTCAAGGTCAGCTTGGGGAGGGAGCCTGTTGAGTATCGGGTGTTGTGTTGGAGAAGGAGGCTGTTGAGTACTGGGTGTTGTGTTGGAGACGGAGGGAGTTGAGCAGAAGGTTCTTTTCAAGGTCAGCTTGGGGAGGGAGCCTGTTGAGTATCGGGTGTTGTGTTGGAGAAGGAGGCTGTTGAGTAATTGGTGTTGTGTTGGAGACGGAGGGAGTTGAGTAGAAGGGAGCCCAAAAAGTCTTCCAAACAAGAGCCTCAAAAGTGAGTCCGAAAATTGTAGGAATCATATGTAAAATCATATATTATCATGAGAAAGGGGGGTTCTTGGTGGGTGCGCAGGGCTATGTATATATATATATATATATATATATACATATATGTAGATGTATGTGTATATATAAACATATACATGTATGTATGTATGTATGTACGTACGTATGTATGTATGTATGTATGTATGTATGTATGTGTATATATAAATAACGCTGCGTGTTCCAATACTTCCCACCAGTTCCCATAGTTTCCAATACAAGCGCTGTGTTTTCCAATTTCCCAATTCCTAGGAAGGTTTCGGGCTCGGCAACGGGCCGACGCGCGGCGCGCATTGGACATTTGGAAAACACAGCGTCTTTGATTGAAAAATATCGGGAATAACGGGAATCATTGGAAAACGCAGCGCTTTAAACTATGTGATTAAGAAGCTGGGGGACACAGCGTTTGCATTTCTGTTTAAATAAAAAGATGGGAACGCATATTTAAATCAAATAATTGGAAGACCCAGCGCTTTCATTGATTATTCATCAAAAAGACTGGAAACACAGCGTGCTTGGTTATTTCCCCAAATACCTAGAAACACAGAGTTGTGTTGTTGATTATTCAATAACAAAAACTGGAAACACAATGTTCCATTTTTTGTGCAGCAAAACACTGGAAAACACAACGTTGTTGCATTGATTTTCGATGCAACATATTCGAACATTAGTTTTTCTTTCGATAAACAAGAAAAGTTTTCAATTTGAGGATTTGAGAACACTGCGCTTTTTTCTTATATGGTTGTTTGATTATAAAGTTGGAAGCACACCGCTTTTTTATTGATTTCGGAACAAAAGATGGGGAACACACAGCTTTTTGTTTTATGTTTGAAAACAAGGGTTACAAGCCACAGCGTGTTTATCGACTCTCAAAGAAAAAAGAATTAGCAAACACAGTGTTCGTATTGATATTTACATAAAAGGTTGGAGAACACACCGCTGTTTGAAATATAATGTGTAGAAAGAAATCTGGGAAAACACAGCTTGTGGTGAACACACCGTTTCTATTGATTTTAATTTGAAAAATTTGAAAACACAACGCCCGGTTATGTTCGATTATTTTATTTGCATGCCAACAAAAATCCTCTGGATATGGGGCCCGCTTTCTTCTCAATGATCTTACCAGAACCAAATTTGATTCCAAGATACATTTTCTGGATATGCCTTTATTGTGTTTAATGAGATTATTTGGACTTCTGCGTGAGAGCCATGAGCGCCAGAAAAAAAAACAGCGGCGCCACATGTGCGCCACAAGTGTGGAAACATATGGGAAACGCATAAGAAACGCTTGAGGGCAGCGAAAATCTCAATACTTAATATAGCTATGTATTTTAATAAGATTATGTTGGGCTCTGTGTGAAAGCACGAAATGCGAAAAGTTCTGGCCGTGCTCGCATAGCAAACGTGAGCACTATCATCTTTGGATAAACAGCGAAACCACATGGACCTAGAGGCATCCAAGAGAGAGAGGGGGATAGAGAGAAAGAGAGGGATAACGAGAAAGAGAAATACAGAAAGGCAGAAAACGTGAAAGGCAATGAGAAAACTGGAACACACACACACACACACACACACGCACGCACGCACGCACGCACGCACGCACACACACACACACACGCACACACACACATACACACACACACACGCACACACACACAAGCCACCTGCACAAAGATACCACCCCCACCCCCAGGACGGCTCCTAAGGCGTCCCTGGCGGCCCACGCGGCACCCAAGACAGCCTCAAGAGTCGTCGTCGTCGTCGTCGTCGCAGTCGTCGTCGTCGTCGTCGTCGTCGTCGTCGCCGCCGCCGCCGCCGTCGCCGCCGTCGCCGCCGCCGCCGACGCCGCCGTCGTGGGCTCGTTGGGGGACCAGCGCGTGCGAGAAGGGCGAGCAGTGGCAGCCAGCGCTGGCGCTACTGAGCGAGATGCGGGAGGCGAAGCTGGAGCCCAGCGCGCGCAAAAATGGCGAGCGGTGGCAGCGAGCCGGTGCCCTCCGGGCCGGTTCAGGGGGGGCCCCCCGGGGCCTGGGCCGCTCCAGGCGGGCCCTCGGAGCCGCCTCGGTAGCCTTCGGAGCGGCCCCGATGGCGCAGGAGACGGAGCAAGACTGCCGAACATGGCCCCCAGACAGCCCAAGAGGTGCCCGTGACGCCCCAGGACCGCCCCAAGAGACTCCCAGGGAGCGCTTCTGGAGGCCGAGTTCCTATGTTTTTTTTTTAT
>CAUYUJ010018733.1:106454-131454 GCA_963575745.1 Prorocentrum cordatum
CGTTCTGGAACGCAGCACGTACCGTGCTGAAAACGTCCGTGTCAATGCGTTGCGTGTTGGCTCAGCGTGTTGGGCCCACGTTTTGGCGAACACGTGTCGCGTCGTACTTGCGTTTTCAGTCTGCGTGTTGAGCTCCTTATCAATACGCTACGTGTTGCGTGTTGCGTATCGGGGCAGCTGAGTTGTGATGATGTTGGCGACGATGATCCCTGATTCTGGGACCCCAGGAGCGAGCTGAAAAAGTGAACTATAAAACAGTGCTGCTAGGGAATCTCCGCCCTGCGCCGTGGCCTGTTCTCCTCCTGCTCCTCTTCGTCGCGTTCCCACCTCGGGTGGTGTTGGATCTTAGCACTGGCCGCTTGGGGCCGCCAGTGGTTTCAGCGCAACACCGCTTGCCAGTTCCGCTTGCCGGGGCTCCGCTCCTCCTCCACCTCTTGGTCCTGTTCACGGACAGGAGGGGCTCCTGTGCACCGCTTCGTGTCCGTTCGAGTCGACACTGGCGAAGCGAGCGAAGCTGCAGGCGATACCGCTGCGGGGGGACAGAACCAGTCCCTGAGATCCGGGCGTTGCAGCTTCTCACTGGGCGTTTTCGCTCGGGCCCCAGGACCATCACAGATCGATTCAGCTTGAAACAAATTATTCAGCAAGAAGGGTCTAGGGCTCCAGTTGGGTTTTTTTTCACACTTTTCCGATGTTTCGCAATGTCGGATGTCAGGGAGGATGGCGCCAGTGGGGAGGATGGTACTGATGGTGCTGGTCTGCTGTTCATAATGATGGTGCTGTTATAGTCGACAGTCTTCTGCATCGCTGGCGCGGTTGTTCGAACCAGGCCTAGGCCATCAAAGAAATGCGCGGCTGCGAGGAAACAACATTCAGTGAGTTGTTCGTGTACTTTGTGACGACCGGCAGAGGGAAACAATTAGTGGACACTCGCCCTCTCCCCCAAACTCAAGGCTGGCACGCCTGGAGGAGACTGCGGTCGAAGTGCAACTGCTCAGACCCACCGCCAACTTTGATCATTGGGGGGGAGGGGAAGGCGTTGACCGATGAATGTGGCATGGGTGTTCGCTATTTTTTTCCGAGGCCGCGCCAGGCACCCGCCCACTCTGGGTGGCCTCGCCGAAGACGGGCGCGCAGGCGTACCAGCCCGAGCGCGCGCCGCTCTCTTTTGGGGGTGTGCCCTGTCGCCGGCTTCGAGGGGGACTTTGGCTTTCCACCTACGTGCCAGGAGAAGCCCCTCCTTCTACTTCTTCTCTTGAAACAAATCTACGTGCCCTCCTCCTCCTCGTCCTCCTCGTCCTCCTCCTGCTCCTCCTCCTCCTCCTCCTCCTCTTCCTCCTCTTCCTCCTCAAACAACAAAAAAGAAAAAAGAAAGAGCTACGTGCGTTCCTTCTCCTCCTCCTCCTCCTCCTCCTCCTCCTCCTCTCCTCCTGATCCCCTCCTCCTCCTCCTCCTCCTCCTCCTCCTCCCTACCTCCTCCTCCTCCTCCTCATGTGCGTCCTCCTCCTCCGCCTCCTCCTGCTCCCCCCTCATCATCATCTTACTACCTCCTCCCCTCCTCCTCCTCCTCCTCCTCCTCTTCCTTTCCTTCCTCCTCTCCTCCTCTCCTCCTCCTCGCTTCTCCTCCGCCTTCTCCAACTCCTTCCTCCTCCTGCTCCTCCTCCTCCTCCTCCTCCTCCTCCTCGTCCCTCCTCTCTCTTCCTCCTCCCTCCTCCCCTCTCCTCCCTCGTCCTCCTGCCTCTCCCTCCGCCTCCTCCTCCTCCTCCTCCTCCTCCTCCTCTCCCTCCTCCTCCTCCCTCCCCTCTCCTCCTCCTCCTCCTCCTCCTCCTCCTCCTCCTTTTCCTCCTCCTCCTCCTCCTCCTCCTCCTCCTTTTCCTCCTCCTTCCGATGGGCGCACCGCCTTTGTGGCACGTTCGCCATTCTTCTGGCTTTCTTGGGGGCCGCGTCTCCCAGCCCGAAGCCCACGAACTCCAACGAGTGGGGACGGTGGGGTGGGGGGGCCGAAAACCGCAACGACAGTTCGTTCTTGATGTATCAGCCTTGCTGTTTTTTGCTTACTCGTGTTATCCGTAAAGGTTTCGCCCTCTGCCGCCGGCCTCCAGGAGAATAGGATTTACCAGAGCTGTGTTGGGATGCCTGGGCGCCGACTTGAGGTAATCTCGGAACCTCGTGCGAGGATGGCTGGCATCGTGACGTCATTTACAGGACATCGCAGTCTCGGGGGCGCGAATCTGGTTGAAGGAAGAAATTCAGCAACACTCCCCCCCTCTCCCGCAATTCAAAGTTGGCACGTTCCTCGAAGACCACTCGGAGACCCAAATTCGGAAGATCCGAAACCAACATTGCATTTGGGGGAGGGGGGGGAGTTCAAACCATCTGTTCTGCATGAGTGTTGTTAAGTGTTTCCGACACCTGTCTGACGTGATTTACAAGGAATCGTGGCCTCGTAGCGCGAGCCCGGCGCAATGTACGAGGAATATTGGCTTTGGGGGCGCGATCGAGGCGTTTTTGTTTTTCCTCCTAATTTCAAGCCAAGGGTGAATCACAAGGGAAGATGGCTTCGGGGGCTCGTGGCACGTGGCTCGTGGCTTCGGGTGCCCGAAGCTGGCGTACTTTGCGAGTGATCGTGGCCTCGTCGGGGCGAATCTTCCCCCTCCCTCTTCATTCCTCCTTCTTCTCCCCTCCTCCTCCTCCTCCGCCTCATCCTCCTCCACCTACCCCTCCTCCTTCCCCTCCCGATCCTCGATCCTTCCCCCTCCTTCTCCTCCCTTCCTCCTCCTCCTACTCCTCCTCCTCCTCCTCTTCCTCCTCCTCCTCCCGATCCTCGATCCTTCCCCCTCCCTCCTCCCGATCCTCGATCGTCGCTTCGGGGGCGCGAATCTTGCGTAATTGCCTGGCATCGTGGCCTCGAGGGCGCGAATCCGTTGTGATTTGCAAGGGGTCGTGGCCTCAGGGGCGCGAACCTTGCGGGATGTACTATGGATTTGGGCCTCGGGGGCGCGATTCTGACCCCCGGACAATTCGGAGAACCGGGAGGCTGTGGTAACCAGGGTGGTCTTCGTCTTCCCCCCTGGCGCGGATCAGCACCAGTCTGCAATACAGTGGAGGCCCATGCCAAGAAACACCATGCTTGCCTCCAGGGTGCCCTTGGTTTCTTGGGTTTCAATGGTTTCGCAGTGGAAGGCGTGACGTTCCCACACCAAAAAATCCACGGACGTCCTGGGGTCTCGGATGGGTTTCTTGTGGACGGTTTCTTGTGGTCGGGCTCCTATTGCCAGGCAATAAGTCGGGCTCCTACTGCTAGGAAGGAAGTATAACTATGTCCTTGGAGACGGGAAACCGAAAGCTGCACTGGAACCAGACCGTGACCAGGACCACGGAGCTCGATTGGCACCTCTTGCTGAAGCTTGAGCCTCGCAGCCTGGTGGCCCCACAAGGGTACCGGCGGATGCGTTTTTGCGATGCCACGCCCGTCGTTGAGAGTAGGGACGTCTGGATTCCCAGACCCCAAGCTGCTTCAAGCGCCTTCCTGCTTCGAGAGCCAATCTGCTTCTGCCGTGTGTTGTGATTATCTGGGAAGGCCTGAACCCAATCTACTTTGTCCGCCCTCCTACTTCACGCTTCTATCAACTTCTTCCGACCGACGTGCACAGTGGAGACCCATGCCAAGAGACACCCTGCTTGCCTCCAGGGTGCCCTTGGTTTCTTGGGTTTCGATCCCACGCCACAAAGCCACGGACGTCCTGAGGTCTCAGGGTTGGGTTTCCTGCGGAGGGTTTCTTGTGGACGGGCCTCCACTGTACGACTGCTGCCGTGACGATCGCGACGATCACGGCGGTGCCCTCGAGGGCACCGCGGAGGGAGCCGCACCTCGTGGGAGAGCGGGGCGGCCAGGCGCAGCGACGAAGGGCGGCGGCGCGGGGCAGCGGAGGCTCGGGAGGCCTGCGGCCTGTGGGCAGGCGGCGTGTGGCTGTCCGGCCAGGGAGCGAGCGGTCGGGGGTGGACGGAGCCCCCACCCCGACACGTCGACAAGTGAATTGTCCGTTCTCTGGTTCTCGAGAGGGCGCCGCGGCCGGCATTTTCCAGGCTTGCGCCCGCCAGGTTTGGGCCCGAGGTCGTTTTCACTAAACCACGTTTTACTAAACGGGGTTCTGTCCATCCCCGATTCGACCGAAGAGCAGACGGCACCACCCCACCTAACGGTCGAAGAAGAAAATACCGATAAACATAAACTTTTGGCGCTCCGCGCGGCGTTCTCGGGTCTGCGCTGGGCACTCCCGGCGGCGCCTCTGACACCGCTCCTGGCGCGCTCCGCGCGCCAGGGAGGGGGGCCCGGCGCAGATCCAAGAAATCCGCGCGGGGCGCCCACATTTTGTGTTTATGGCGTTTTTCTTCTTCTGTACGGCCCTCCATGTTGCACTGCGGCTCGTCGAGGGCCGTGGCGTATACCACGTGAAAGCCCACGCCGGATGTCCTGGTATACGCTAGGCCCCGTGGGGGCGCAGGTGGGGTGGTGTCTTTGTTTTCTGGTCCACACGTATATATATAATATATATATATATATATATATTAGGATATAATATATATATATATATATATAATATATATATATATATACAAAAAATACGTAGCGTGCAAGCAAAATTTGTTTGCGCATCGCGTCCGGGGGGCCCTGCGATCGGCGGCGCGCCTGGGGGGGAAGCGAGAGTCTAGGCCTCCCAGATGGGGTCGGAGCAGGTGGGGTCGAAGGATCGGTCCGCACCGCCGATGCATCGGCGATGCGGCTCGATGCGGAGCCCGAGTTTCTTCATGCCGATGGCGCCGATGCATCGCCGACGTCGCCGATGCATCACCGATGCATCGCCGATGCGTCGCCGATGCATTGGCGATGCGGTGCAATCCTCCGACCCCATCTTCTCGGACCCCAAGGAGGTCTCGAGAGGGGGGGGGATGTCGGCGGGGCTTTCACAGAAGCCCTCGGGCCTCCCGAGAAGCCCCCTCTGTCTTCGGAGGAGGCCTGATCAGCGAGTCTCTCGGAAGGTCGGCGGACCCTCCTCGAGCCTCCTGAGAAGTCTCGCCCCCTCTCTGCTGACGCCCCTGGGCGCGCCGCCGCTTGTACAGCAGGCTGTGCAGTCAACCCGCATCGTGAGGATGGGCGACCTTCCCAAGGGTAACCCTTGCATCCTTGTCCCTTTGGCCCACGCTTAGCGACTTGCGCTGGCCAGCCTTATTCGGGAAACGTTAACATGGGCCTCAAAGGCCCTTGCGTCCTTGCCGCGCATCCTCCCAGGGCGTAAAAAAAACGCCCCTACTCTGATTTATGAGGCGCTGTGCGCTGAACCTCCTGTGGGCTGACAGGGTAAACACTGCGTATCGCGCGGCGTCCTGGCGGCTGTCTGGCCTGTGGGAGCTCCCAGGAGGTTGCTCTGACCACGCACTTGTAACCCAGGGTAGGGGCGTTTTTCATTCCTCCTGATACGGGCCGACTGCAGGCCAACGAGGGCTGGAGCTCCGCAGGCCCACGGGGGGGGGGAGGGCCCCGCGGCGGCGCGCGCAGAGGCCGCTCCGCCGAGGCGATGCTGCGCAGGCTGGGCAGGAGCACGGAGGAGCTGCTGGCGCAGAGCGGCAAGCTGAGGCGGCCGCGAGCTTTCCGCTCTCCTCCTCCTCCTCCTCCTCGTCCTCCTCCTCCTCCCCTCTTTTCGTCTCTTCCTCCTACTTCTTCTCCTCTTCCTCCCTCCTCCTCCTCCTCCCTCCTCCTCCTCCTCTTCCTCATCCTCCTCCTCCTCCTCCTCCTCCTCCTCCTCCTCCTCCTCCTCCTCCTCCTCCTCCTCCTCCTCCTCCTCCTCCTCCTCCCTGCTCGAGGGCGGAGGGAGGGTCCGTGGACCGAGGTCGGTGGCCACAGCCGAACCTTACTCCCCCCCCCCCCCCCCACCACCACCACCACGATCTCTCAGGGGGGAGGCGGGGTCTACTTCGATCGGGAGGTCTCGAAAGAAGTGAGCCCCATATCCCCCCTCAGAAATCGTGGGGTGGTGGGGTAGGGTTCGCACGTGGCCTCTTCTGGAGGGAGGGGAGGGGAGGGGCGGAGGGAGGGGGAGGGGAGAGGAGACTTTTGTATCGCAGCGGCGAGGATCCGCAGTGCGTTCGAAGGCGGCCGAGGGACACCACGGAGCCTAATCCGGCACAGCAGGCGAAAGAGAAGAGGGAGCGCGCGACAGGAGAGAGGAGCATGCTCAGAGCATGAGGTCCTTGAACGTGTGTGCCGGACAACGAGCGAACACGACGCGATCTCGGGTGTAGAATGGTGTAGAGGGGGGAGGAGACAAGCTACCCTGATACCCTGGCGTCGCAGTTTTTTCACACCGGGCGTTTTCGCCCAGTTTTGTGGGCCCTAGGACCATCACAAACCCGTCCGGCTCGAAAAGTGCAGCAGATGGGGTCTACAGCGGAATGTCGACGTTTGCTCGTAGCCCTCGCCACGTGCGGCTGATGTTGGCCGCAGTGCCGTGCCGTTCCGCGCCGTGCCGTTTTGAGTCCTCAGCAGGTGAGCGTTGTGCCGCGCCGTGCAGGGTGCAGAGCGTCCGCGCTCCCTCTGCTGTAGGTGCCCTTGCCCCGTGCGACTGCTTTGTGGCTGCAGCCCAGAGCCCGTCGTCGGGCGCTCTGAAGAAAGAGTCGTCGCGGGCGCGATCCAGCAAGGGTCGCGCGGGTCACCCGAGGGGGGGCGATGAAAAGCTGCGCAGTGGAGTGTCGCTGTTTTCTTGTGACTCTCGCCGCGTGTGGCCGGCATCGGCCGCAGGTCCATGCTGTTCCGTGGCGTGCCGTCCTGGGCGGCCTTCAGCTGGTGAAATTTGCGCCTTGCCGTGCTTGGCGCAGAGCTTCCGCCCTCCCTATGTATGCTGTAAGTGCCCTTGCCCCGTGCGACTGCCTTGTGACTGGAGCCTGGGTCCCGTCATCGGGCGCTCTGAAGACAGAGAGCCGTCGCGGGCGTGGTCCTGTAAGGAGCGCGCGGGTCACCATGAGGGGGGGGCGCTTGAAAGTTGCGAGAGGAATGTCGTCGTTTCTTTCGCGGATGGCCGATGTCGGCCGTTGTGCCATGCCGTTCCGTGCTGTGAGTCTTCAGCAGGTGAGCATTGTGCCGTGCCGTGCATGGCGCGGAGCTTCAGCACTCCCTGTGCTGTAGTTGCCCCTGCCTTGTACGACGGCCTTGTGGCTGGATCCCGTCGTCGGGCGCTCTGAAGAATGAGTCGTCGCGGGTGCGATCCTGTAAGGGGCGCACGAAATTAGCGCAGCGGCGTGACGACAGTTCCATGGAAGTTTCGAAGGGCCGTTGACGTGCCAAAATGACATCGGTCCCCCTTGCGGCCCGTATAGTACAATCCAAACAAGAAGGCCTTGTTGGGTTTCCTCCAGCGGCGGGATAGTAACAGACAAATCTCCCGGCCTGTCCCAGATCGCGGCCCAATGATCCCATTGGTTTCCACGTGCGAAACAATTATCCCAGGGTCTTCCCGTGTTTCACCCTTCTTTGATTATTTTGGGCTTTTACATCTCAGAGGAATTTCTGTCACGGCGACGTATAGGTCGTGATTTCTCGCGATGCCGTGTGCTTTTCCCGCGGCGTCGGATCTCAGGGGTGGGGCGTCGGGGGGGGAGGGAGACAACGGGGCCGGGGAGGGCAGGGGGCCGGGCGGGAGGGCGGGGGCGGGGAGAAGGAGCGGGGGCGGGGAGAAGGAGCGCGGAGAGGGGACGGGGAGGAGCGGGGAGAGAGGAGCTTCTTTTTTTTTTAACATGCACCGCTAATGACGCCACAACCATCCTGCATTGAGTCAGGCCGAGGCGCAGAGGCTCCTGCACCAGAGTCGCAGAGCGAAAGCCTGGGGCAGAGAGCGGTGACACAGTCAGCGGCGAGGCCACACGGCTTCCGCACGCACAGGGGGGACCATCAGCCCGACGAGGGTTGGCCCAACCGTCCCCCCCGAAGTTACGGACAGAGCGCAGCCATCGTGCTTGACAAAATCGTCACCCGTGACCTCTTAGGATGAAGGCCACGAAGCATACGAGCCCAGGAATCGGGTGTCCTGGGAGTGCCATCCTTGTTGACAGGAGGGCCATTGCAGCGGCTCGCAAGCTTGGCGAGCCTTAGACCAGAAGTGTAGCACTTACACGTCTGGCAAAAGCAAACAAAAGAGTCGTCGCA
Organism: Prorocentrum cordatum; assembly: GCA_963575745.1. Taxonomy (NCBI): domain Eukaryota; class Dinophyceae; order Prorocentrales; family Prorocentraceae; genus Prorocentrum; species Prorocentrum cordatum. Next base: position 114,652 of record CAUYUJ010018733.1, read on the forward strand.
ACAATCAACCACCCAGCACCTGTGGCCGAGCGAGGCCAACTGAGCGACTTGCACACGCGAGTGATGGGAACAGGCTCCTGGAGGCGGCACCGCCGCAGTGCGCCTCCCGCGCAGGCACAGAGTACATTGCCAAAGGTCCCCGACCCGCACCCAGGAATGGCCCGCGCGGGCCATCGCGGCAGGACGCGGCGGGACGATAAGCTGCACCCCCTTGAGGTCTAGGCGAGGCCAGAGAGGCAGGAGGTGCGCAGACAGCTTGGCGACTGCTTTGGCAACCGAAACACTACGACTCACAACTTCTTGCAGCTCGGGCGCAGCGGCAGGGTGCTGGAGAGCACCCCTCTTGGCCGCCTGATCTGCCCCGTGGTTACCCAAGCGGTAAAAGGCCTCCAGCGGAGGCAAGTCCAACTCAAAACTCTGGTGAGCTTTCACCTTGGTGAGACCCAAAATCAGCGAAGCGTGAGACAGGGCCTGCATCATCATACCACTATACACGAGTTTATAGCTGATCTGGTTATAATAACCTGGAGCATGGTACTGCTTGTGCACATTCAAGCAGTCCGTGTAGAAGTGGCTAGGACCCGCGGTCAGAAACACAGAGCCCCCGAAGGCTGAGTACTCCCCTCCCTAACTCGTCTGGGGCGTGGGGCTCCAGACGGGGGCCGAAACCGAACAGAGAGGGGCCGCGGAATCCAAATTTTCAAAAACACATAACCCCCACCCCGCTCTCGACAATTCACGCACAGGATGTTTAAAGCAAGAGCCGTCCATAAAAACATGGCCTTCGAATCCACCACCCAGCCGAGCTGGGTCGTCGTGCCATTGAATATCTACTCCTGTGTCCGAGAGCGGAGGTGGGTACAAGTCCCCTGGGTGCCTGAGAAGGCCTCGGGTGAAAAGAAGGAGGTCCACATTGGGGTCCTTAGAGGCTTCTAACACCCAGGGGTCCACAAGGCTGGCACGGAGCTCAGAACAATTACTACACTCCCAAATCCTGTGGAATAAAGAATCGGGCTCCCCGCAGATTCAACAAGGCAGGTGATGTGACAGGCAGCGGGATCTCTTGCTGGAGGTCATTGGTCAGAGTGAAGGGGTCTTTCATCTGCCAGTCAATCCTGCACAAAGAGAGCTTCATCGCACCAACGGGTCCACCACACGAGCGCCACGTGATGTCCTAGGAGAAAGTGGCAATCCATGCCGAGCGAAGAGCAGCAAACGATAGCGAAAGAGACGTGATCTTGCTCGCCGTGATCCACACCTCCTTCCCCCATTGAACCACAGGTGCGACCGAGGCGAGCCAAGAGGGATCATTCTCAGCAATCATGAGTACAGTGAGAGAGCGACCTCCTGCCGACGGCTGCAACGTACGACCGAGCCCTCGACGAATCCGACGAATCTCCCCGTCACTACACCCATGGACTTCGGCGCCATATAAAATGCCAGGCAGCGGCCCAGCGGTGAATATCTGCTTGCATCGCTTGCCAAGGTCGGGCTTCAACTTGGCCAGCCTCTTGGCGCGACGGTGAAAAATAGCGACTCGCTTCTTGGCAGCAGCACAACGGCCAGACGATCTTCGAGGCTTACCCTGAGTGTCGTCGATCCCGGGATTAGCTACCCCTGTAGTGGTCGGCCCTGCTAGTCCCCCTAGAATGTCACGAAGGCGCCGAGCAACGGCAGGAGAGGACGAGAGGAGACAAGCTTTGTCAGCAGTGACCCCCATGGTACGATCGATCCACAGCGAACACTTACAATCAATCGTGAGGATGCGGTGCAGCGCTCGCGATGCGGCAACAAGGTCCCGAACCACTAGCTCAACACTGCCAGTGCAATTCAGGGCGCAATCGTCGATATATGCATCTAGGGTGACAGAGCGCGACAGCGTCAACCTATCCAGATCCAGGACGAGGTAACTACGAACGAATGTAGTCGCGATCGAGCACCCAGCGATGACCCCCTTGATGGCTAACCATGGACCGTTGACGCTGCCATTCATCAATATAAACCGCGCACACTGGTAGGCGAACACGCACAAGCGGGCCACCTGCAGAGAACAACCAACGCGCCTGCATCGGTCTAGAAGCAGCTCCAGGTCAAATAGTTCGTAGAACTTATACATGTCCCAAAGAACACTAGTGGACACGTCCATGTTGGAAACTGACTCTTCAGATCTAAGAGCTTGCCTCCAAACCACATTCGAGGAAGACTTGAATCGCCCGCAGGCGAAGAAAGGCCTCTGCCACGCGGCCCCCCACTCCTCAGCTAGACGACGGCGAGCACGTCCCCAGAGTCTGTAAGTAGCCACGAAGAGGCCGATAGGCCTGAAGCCTCCAGAGGCCTTCGACAACATAGCCAGGATAACCACCCTCAACTGAGTCGGAAAAGCCGAAAGCATCTCCCAGAGCTGGAACATCCCCCCCAGGGCCAGGAGGGCGCCGTCGCTAAGCTGCGCGAAGTGCCTCATGTGAAAGCCGTCGACCGAGACAGCCGTAAACGTGGAATAGCTAAGGCTGAGATCGCGAAGCACTGGGGGACTGAGAAACCCCAAGGGCTCCAGGATAGCCTCGCGCGCGAAACGGTCAGGCGGCCGAGCCCCCTGATAAGTAGTGCCCCAGAGCTCGGCAAACTTGAGCGCTTCCGACTTCAGGGGGCTGAGTGGATCCGAAACCAGGGCACCATCGGAGCTCAGGGTAGTCGTTGGTTTCCAAGATTGGGGGTCTCTCGTGTACGGATGAGCCCCCTTGCCCCCTTTCTCGATGCCCTCCAAGATCCACTGCCTCCAGGAAGCTCCGGATACCTTCCGAGTAAAAGCGACGGCCTCCGAAAGGGACTCCTCGAGGCCCCCCAACAATTGGGTCAAATATTACCTCCAATCGCCCAGGGAAAGCTCGCCAATACGTCCCAAGAATACAACAGCCTGATCGTGAACCACAGACCACTCCCCCAGATGCCCCAATATACTCTGAGGAGGGCGTCGCATCTGACCTACGATCGACTGCGCGGCCGGGTGCTCGACGGGGTCGCCCGCGCCGGGGTGCCCGATCAAAGCGCGCAGCTGCGCAACAATGAAATTGACCGACTGCTGCGCTGGCGGCGGAGCGGCCCTGGTGTCGATAGTGAGCGGATCGTGCCACTCGCACCTGGGCCTGCGTCCGCGAGTGCCAAAAACTGGGATAGACGACTGCGTCGGGGCGACAAGTTCGACCTCGCTGAGGTTGGCCCGCACTTCGTAGGCCGAGTCCAGCCCAGAGAAAGCCTCCTGCAGCCTCCCAGAGACAGCACTTTCCAGAGTAAAGTCCAAAAGCTCCAGGGTGTGGGACCAGTCGGGCGGCTGCGTCGCGGGTCCCATGGCAGGGTCGACGGGGATCTTCGGAGGCTTGCGAAACCTGAGGGCCCGTAGAGTGCTGAGGGACTTGTGGAACTCCAGACACACAGGCAAATGAGGATAAGTGGCAGCCTCCTCGACCAGCGAGACATCCTTAACACATTTACTAAGGCCTCCAGAGGCCAAGAAGTAGTCGTAGTGCTTGGCACCACTGGGGCCCGTCAAAGACCTTCGATCCCCAGGCGCCGACGCCAGTGAGCCCCGCAGAAGCTCAGGAATTCCGTTGTCCAGGAGCACTTCGGGGACCACGTTGAAATCCCCGCCCAACGCGAACGGCGTGCCCGAGTGACCCAGGAACGACATGGCATCAGAGAGGATAGAAACGTTGTCATCGCTCATCTGCTCGCAATCATGCAAGTAGATACTGGCGACTAAGAACTTCGGCTGTCCCAGCCGCTGAACGACACCTGCCACACACCTGCGAGGAGAAACCTGAGTGGCGTCGAGAAGTGGGTGGAATCCAAAAAGTGCACGAACTGCTAACGCAACGCCTGCAGAAGCACCACCTTCCCCCCCAGAACAACCAGGCTCCCAAAGGATCTTCCAACCGTGGCGGATCCCCCAAGCACTGGCCTGATTGATTTCTTCAAAGCTGCGAAGCTTGTGCTCCTGGATAAACGCGATGTGAGCGCGGGTTTGTTCCAGTCTCTTACGAGCGGTTCCCCTTCCCGACCCATTGAAAGTCTCCAGAATGAAACCGAACTCATTGCCTGGAAACTCAGAGACCGAGGGAAGAACTACACTGGGCTGGTTAGAACAACTCACCGATGAATCAGAACGCTGTGGATGGCCAGGGACAGCAGACGGCCCCGACCCCTCTGCTAAGCAGCCGCCCCCACCCTTTAACCCTGGGAGCCAATCAGCTTGCGCTGAGAGGTGGGTGGGGGCTGTAGCAGAGGGGTCTGTCGACAAGGTGCCTGGCGATGACGCGGCGCACCCAGAAGACGAAGTATGGGCCTCCAGCGGCCTGGTGGGAGGACACAAAGCCCCCTCCCGATAGGCTGTGGTGATATTAGGTACGCAACCTGCTTGCCACGGACTCAACCATCTCCAACCTGCGCTTCTTCTCCTCAGCAGAGGCCGAAGGCCCACACAGAAGGTTGTAGAGGTCGTCGTCCGAGCGGATGTGAGGCCTGGCCGAAGGAGCAGAAGCCGATCTCGTTGACGAACCACGAGCCTTGACGGCCTCCTCGGACTTGGTGAGGTGCTCCTTGCCAGACTGCAATGCGCTGCGCATGGCCTCCATCTTGGCCTTGAGATATGCGAGGCTCTCCTTCTGCACAGCCTCAGCAGCCTGATCCAGGAATACGTCCATGCCCGAGAACGTGTCCTTGAACTTGGCGATGTCAACCTCCGCCGCAGGGTCTTCATCAGGAGGAGCCACCTTGGCGGATAACTCACGATAGCGAACACGTAACTGCTCAATCTCCGTGCCGATCTGAGCGGACCTCGTACGCAGCTCCTCACCCCGCTTACGATGATACTCGATAGATTCCGTAACCTGCAACAGCTCCTTCTCCTTCGAGAGCAGCTGCTTCTGGACTGCAGAGGCTTGCACCCCTGCATTCTGCTTGTCCAACTCCGCCTGCTTGACCGCACTAGACGAGGAAGCCAGAGCCTGGAGGATGGCGCCAGCTCCAGGGAGGCAGTCGCCGACGCCCTTGAAGTGCTTGGTGGGCGCCTCAAGGTACTCATGCTGATTGCTGGAAGGAGGGGGCGGCACACAAGCACGGCCGAGTCCTTTTCCAGCACCTTTGCCTCCACCATCAGCGCCACGACGGCGCTTGCCCCCGTCAGGCAGTTGACCATCCCCACCAGCACGAGGACGACCTCTAGCCAGAGGCGATGGCATAGGGTTGTGGCACGACTTGCACCACGTGTACCACGGCATGTTCTTCTTGCAGCCGCATGTCCCGCAGGGAGCGACGAGCGAGGAGACCCCGCCGCCCGCCATGGCTGGAACTGCAATGGAACGCGAGCGATGCTGGCAACGAAGCGTGCTTTGGCGCACGACGGATAAGATTCAGGGGCCTGTCCCCAGGAAAAGGACACTGAGCCTCCCCTCGGCAGCGTCCAAGCTCGAAGCGCCAGGGACGCGTTTCGAACTTGAGCCAAAATGGCTACGGAGCGGGGAGAGAGGAGCGGGGAGAGGGGGCGGGGAGGGGGGGCGGGAGAGGGACCTGGATCGAGGAGGGGAGCTGGGAGCGGGGGGGCGATGCTGGGCGCAGGCGCCCGCCGCCACTCAGGTGCATGGCCCTGCTGCTGCCGGCGCTCGCGGCGAAGGGGCACCGCACCCTCGTCTTCTCCCAGAGCCTCAAGGACGGGCTTCAATGGCGTAAGGAACGCCCCTGCCCTGGTTTACGAGGCATTGTGCGCTGAACCTCCTGTGGGCTCATAGGGTAGACCCTGCCTGCGTGTCGCGCGTGTCGCGCAGCGTCCTGGCGGCTCTCGGAGGTTTACAGACCACGCACTTGTAACCCAGGGCGGGGCCGGCCTTTCATCCCTCAAGCAAGGGCTGGGCTCGTTTTCGTGGAGGCGTCGAATTTCACCGAGGGCCTTCTTTTTGTTCCGTTTGGCGGCCGTGGGCGGCGAATGTAGGGGGCGATGGGTGGACGGTCGGCGCGGGCCGTGTGCCGGTGTTTGTCGCGAGCCGGTTGCCACCATCTGCCGCTGTTTGCCGCCAGTCCGCCAACGTCTTGACCAAGATTCAAGCAGTGGCGAAGCGCCCTGGCTCGCCTAGAGGCCTGCCAAAGAATGTTCCAAACACTTTTTGTGGTTTGCACGAAATGTTCTAACGAACCTGAGACGGGGAGCCGGAGGCTGGGCAGAGCGAGCGAGCAGGCAAGCAGGCATGCGTAACCGGTCGTCGTGGGTGGCGGCGGCGCGGCGGCGGCGCACCGGCCCCCCCCGAGGGCCTCAAGGACGGGGAGCCGGCGGGTGGGCAGAGCGAGCGAGCGAGCGTGCAGAAGCGGGTCCGGTCGCAGCGGGAGGCGGCGGCGTGGCGGGGCGCCGCGCGGCTCAAGAGGCTTGACGGTCTTGCTCGCCAGGTTGTGTGGCGAGCTCCAGTGGTGGCTCACGGAGTGCTCTCCACCACGCGACCGCCCTGCCCCCACCCTCCTCCAGCCCCTACCCCGGTTCCACCTCCCCTGGCTCCCTTTCCCTGCCCCTCTCTCCCCAAGTGCGTTGTGAATCTGTTTGACACAGCCCCCGCTGCGCCGTTTCGGTCTCTTGCCAGGAGACGCACCGCGGGGCCCCGTTTCCCCCCGTTCCCTGCGGTGTGCGGGTGTGGAGGCTTGAGGTGTTCACTACATATTTTCTTCGGCAAGGAGTTGTTGATCTTCACCTTCAGCTTCCACGTTGGCTTGGCTTCCTCTGGGATTGGCCACAGCCATCGTTAACTCAGGTTGTAAAATGTGCGGAGGCCTGGGCGGCCGAGAACAATTGGGCCCGGTGTCGGCTGGTGTCGCACGACGAGAGGCAGCCACCGTGGGACCTGCCGCGGCGGGCGCCGTGGCGACCGACCTCCCAGCGGCGTCAGTTCCACGACAGAGCTCCTGCCTTGCAGCCGTCGTGCTTCTTGGTTTCTCGACCTGCCCGTGCCGAGTCTGCCAGCGCCTCGCGGTGCTAATTTTGGGGGACGGGGCGGGTGGGGGGGAGCTGGGAGCAGGGAGAAGGAGGATGTGCTAGGAGGAGGGGGACCAGGGGGAAGTGCGAGAGCCGGGTGTGGAGGGGTAGCAAGGATGGGTCGGGCCAGGTGGCCAGGCGAACATTCATGCCACATTCATCTGTCAATGCCCTCCCAATGATCAATACCGGCGGTGGGTTGAGCGAGTTGCACTTCGACCGCAGTCTTCCCCGCGCGTCACAACTTTGAATTTGTTTGGAGGGCGTGGGGGAGGAGGGGGCAGCAGTGGCCACCACAGCGGTCCCCAGTCCCGACCCTTTCCCTGGGACCAGCCTTTCATATCTTTTCATGCCGAGTCGTTTTGTGACGCCCAGCGAGGGCCCAGCTGGGCAGAAAGGCGAGCAGAAAGCAGGCCGTTGCGTCTGGGCTCCCATGGCCCCCTCGCACGGGACCCTGTGCGTGGGCGGCTTGCCGCGCGGCCGCGCGCGCCGCTGGGGCCCTCGCCCCCCCCAGCTGCTCGCGCGGCCGAGGCTCGGCGCGCCGCTCTGCGCCGCGCCGCGGGCCGTGCTGGGGGGAGGGGAGGCACCAGCGCCACCTGCTGAGCTGCAAGGGCCACCAGCAGAGCTGCAAGGGCCACCGGCCCAGCTTCGAGACCCAGAGGCTTACCGCCGAGGGCCACGAGCCGGGCTACGAGGACCACAGCCTGAGCCACGTGAGCCACGGGCAGAGCTACCCAGGCCGCCTGCTGAGCTACCAGGGCTTCCAACAAACTTGCGAGGGTTACCAGCTGAAGCCGCCACTGGGGCAGACCTCCTGCCTGCGTGGCGGGCCGGGGCCCGCAGGGCCCCCATATCGGGCCCGCGGGGCCGCCCACCGGCCGCCGCGGGCCCGCCCCGTCCTCGCCCGACGCCCCCGCCGGGCGGTCGGCGGCGGCATCGTCCTTCGGGGGTTCGGCGGCCTCGGCGGCTCTCGCGGGCCCGCGAGAGCCGCCGACGCCCCCTCGGGCGGTCGGCGGGCGGCATCGTCCTTCGGCGGCCTCGGCGGCCCTCGCGGGCCCGCCGCTGCGGCGGCGCCCGCGGGCGGCTGAGCGCGCCGGCCCCGCCCCACGCCCCGCCCTGGAGTGGCGCCGTGCCTCCACTCGGGCCAGACGAAAGGGGGGGAATAGGAAAAGGGGGGGTTGCGCAATCTGATGCGTGCAGCTGGTTTCAGCCCCACCGAGGGGCCCATTCTTCGATACATGGCCGCCTCCGGCGCAGGGAGGCGCCAGGGAAATCAGCTATGTGAACTGATTCTCAAAACCTCCCTTTGGTATCCTCCCCTTTCGCCCGGCCCGGCACTCCTCCTCCTCCTCCTCCTCCTCCTCCTCCTCCTCCTTCTCCTCCTCCTCCTCCTCCTCCTCCTTCCTCCTCCTCCTCCTCCTCCTCTTCCTCCTCCTCCTCCTCCTCCTCCTCCTCCTCCTCCTCAGTCTCCTGTCGTTTCGTGCGAGGATCTCTTCGGAACGATAAAACAAGACATCTCCTGGCGTACCTCTCGGCGGCGTACCACCAGATATGCTGGCCCGCGATTTCCGGCGCGACGGGAACCAGCGGCACCAGCTACTCGCATCAGTACGCTTCGCACTAGGACCAGTGATACCAACGAATCAGGCCGGGGAAAAAGACCAGGGTCATGCCCGCGACTTCTACCCCAGGCTTGTTGCGGGTGCGTTTGGGGTGGGCCTCGGGAGAAACTGTACTTCCAGATCTTGGCTGTTCCGGGGTCTCTCTACCGCACCGCGCTCCGTGTGGTGGGCATGTGCTCCAGCTTGTTGCGGTTTCTCCAGCTCTCTACGAGTCCCTCTTTTTTTCTCCCGTTGCATGTCTCTTTGGTCCTACCAGTGAAGGAAGCTGGCGCGTGTACCCTCGACACCCACCACCCGCCCAACCACCCCAACCCAACCCCAAGGCTTCAATTTGCCTTTCATGTCCAGTGGGTCGGGAAAATTTGGAACAACAAAACGCATATGGAACCCGTACCTGGCCGTGCCCCCCCCAACCCGAAGTGTGGTCCTTCGCGTTGGGTTGGGGTGGTTTGGCAGGTAGCCAGACACCGCCTGGGGGGCGTGCGCGCCAGCGGGCTCATCCTCCGTGCCTTCCCTCCCCCTCCCGCCGCTGCCTGGCTCCCGGCCACGTCCGGGCCCCGCTGCTCCACGGCCTGCCCGAGAGATCTGCGCGCGGACTCGTACGCTCGGCGGCGGTCGGTCCGCTGCTCCGGTCTCGAATCGCTGCGGCGAGGCCCTGCCGTGGTGATGTGAGGCGCTGGCGGTTGGGACCTGCTGCCGTGACCTTTGCCGCTGTGCACTCGGACGGGCCCCGTTCCTGCGCCGCTTTCCTCTGGAAGCCCGCGCACGTGGTTCACCGAGCGCGTTCCACTACTCGCAAAGTGCCTGTTCGCAAACGCCCAAAAACCAAATGTTTGCCTCGATGTAATGGATCGTGCAAATCACCCGCGCCCTTCCGGCGTCTTCGCAGCAACCACTGGTGGCTGCGAAGACGCCGCCGCCCGTGCCCCCTCCGCTTTTTCCAAAAAGAGAGGCGCCAGCGCAGGGCGCGGAAGGGCTGGGGCGACAGAAGAGGTCCGAGGCTGGGATTTGTTCATGTCCCCCGCCTGGGGATCGATCCTTACGGACCTCCACAGGCGGTGGATGTGGATGTATTCGGGCCCCCCGGGGCCGAAATATGTATATCCCTATCCACCGCCCGCTGGGGCACCGAGGGCGTCAGTTCCCAGGCGGTGGATATGAACAAATCACCGCCTCGCAAGAGGGAGCGCCACGGGAGCGAGCGGGCGAGAGGGGTGGCTGTACGCAGGGCGCGAGCGCGCTTCAGCTTGGCCTTCCCTTTCTGCCCTGAGTTCACTTCGCCCCTTCCTCCCCGGAGCTCCCCTCCTCCACCCTCCTCATCCTCCTCCTCCTCCTCCTCCTCCTCCTTCTCCTCCTCCTCTTTCTCTCCCCTTCTCTCCCCTTCTCTTTCTCTTCCCACCTCCTCCTCCTCCTCCTCCTCCTCCTCCTCCTCCTCCTCCTCCTCCTCCTCCTCCTCCTCCTCCTCCTCCTCCCCCTTCCCCCCTCCCTCTCCTCCTCTCCCTCCTCCTCCTCCTCCCCTCCTCCTCCTCCTCCTCCTCCTCCTCCTCCTCTCCTCCTTCCTCCTCCTCCTCCTCCTCCTCCTCCTCCTCCTTCCTCCTCCTCCTCCTCCTCCTCCTCCTCCTCCTCCTCCTCCTCCTCCTCCTCCCCCTTCTCTCCCTCTCCTCTTCTTCCTCCTCCTCCTCTTCCCATTATCTTTCTCTTCCCTCCTCTCCCCGTCTTCACCCTCCTCTCCTTTTTTGTTTGTTTTCTCTCTATCTCTCTATCTCTCTCTCTCTCTCTTTGGTTTTGTTTGTTTTCATCTCTCTCTCTCTCTCCTTCTCCCCTCCCCCACTTCCCTCTTTCTCTTCTTCTCCCTTGCTTCCTCATTTCCCCCCCCCCCCCCTCCCTCTCTCTCGCTCTCCCCCTCCCCCCTTCCCTCTTTCTCTTCTTCTCCCTCATCTCCTCCTGCTTCCCTGTCTCACGCTGGCCGCCGCCTCTCCTCCCACGCCCCGCCGCTGAGAGCACCGGCCCGGGGGCAGATGCTGGACCTCGTGCAGATCTGCGTGCTCCGGCCCCACGGGCTCCGCTGCCTCCGGATGGACGGCCAGACCGACCCGAGACTGCGGGCCGAGAAGGTGCGGAAGTTCCAGGAGCGCGGGCTGCAGACTTGGCGAGTCGCGGAGATCAGGGCGCTGCAGTCTGTTTGTCACTGGGCGTTCTCGCCAGGCTTTTCGGGCCCCGGGGCCATCGCAGATCGATGCGGCTCGGAAAATGCAGAAAGATCCATGCAGGTAAGATGGAAATGGAATCGGAAAAATGCATCAGTGGCAAAATAATCGGATCAGCACAAATCGAAAAATACAATCGAAACGACAAGTACAATCAGTGGAAAATACAATCGAAAAAAAACGAATACAATGGAAATACCATCGGAAAAATACAATGGAGATCAATGCAGGAAGATCCATGCATCAATGCTCGAAAAATTCAGATACCAGCACAGATCCATGCAGGAAGATGGGATCCAGGGCTCTGGTCGCGATTCTTCGCGATGCTGCACTTGTTCCGCAGCGTCGGATTGCAGGGGCGAGAGAGGGAGCCAAGCCCAGGGGGAGATCCCACTTCCCCCCCGTGGGCTTCGCGCCGAGAGGCGGTGACCGAAATTCGCCGTTTTGTCATGGCAACGGTGGGTGGACTAAAAGTGTCCACACGTGTCCCGCCAAGACCTTGAGTTATCAAGGCACGTCGGACTAGAATGTATACCCCCCCTTCCCCCAAATCCAACGTTGACGGGTGTAGGCGGTAGGCCGCAGGCCAGGGACAAAATGTGGACTTTTCAACTTTGGTTTCGGGGGGAGGGGTGCGAAGCAAGGGCATTTCCCAGTTGTGGTTGTTATCATGTTGCATCGCCTTACCGCCATGGGTGTGGGCACTTTTTTTGTCCGGGCACCGAAGTGAGCTTTTTCTTCTTCGGCGTTTTGACATTGGGTGGAGGGTGGGGGGGGGAGAGGGGAGTGTCTGGTTCCAGACTTCTGCGTGATGCGACTGTTTGCAACAGGGCGACTTGTGGGGGAGACTCCACCTGCTTGAAGCAGGCGCCCAAAACAGCCAAGATCTACTCCATGGGGAGGGGGAGGGGGTGCGAGGGCCCGCGCCGAGCGGCAAAACAAGGGATAAGAAACGGTCATCATGGGTGCGCGAGCATCACGCATTCAAGGGAAGCGTCGTGGGGATCCGCCGCTGCTGCTCAGCACTCACGTGAGGTCACGTGGACGACCGCGTGTGCCTTCCGGCCTGCTCCTCTCTCGTGGCAGAGCTGACCCTTTCCGTCCTCCACCTGGCGCGCACACCGCTCAGAGGAGCAGGAATAGCAGGATGTCCCGAACGGAACCGTAAGCGGAGGGCGGCCCCGGACGACATGCACCGGCAATCCCTCGGCGGCGAGCCAGGGGGGGAAGTGAGAAGGGGGTGGGCCTGCTCAGAAGGCTTGGAAGTCCCTCAGCCTCCTGAGAAGGTTTCTAAGCCTTCCCGAAGACGCAGGAACACTTCTCGGAAGGCATGAGGGCTTCTGAGGGGTCCCGCCACCTTCTGAGAAGGCCTCCTCCTCCTCCTCCTCCTCCTCCTCCTCCTCCTCGCTCGCCGCCGATCTACGAAGCCTTCTCCTTCTAATTTTTGTTGCCCCCCCTTCGCTCGCCGCCGAAGCCCATCGGGCAATCCAGCTGCGGTGCCGCGCGAGCCCGCTACCGCGCTCGCGCGCGGGCGCCCGGAGGAGGGGGGGGGAGGGAGGGGGCGCCCGCGAGCGTGGAGCTTCCGTGGAAGTGGCTGCCCATGCCCAGAGGCTCTGCTTCTGGCCGTCTCGTGCTCGGAAGGGGAAAGGCGCGCGGACCTCTCGGGAGCGAGGAGAAGAAAACGCACACGTGCACATGAATCCACGCTGGTGTGTCGAGGCCACGCGCTGCGCGAACGCTCGTAGCACGCGGCTGGTAGCGCGGACCGGGGGGGCGCGTTCGTGTACGTGTCGGCTGCACGTAAGAGTAGCCTTTCGCCGGACTGGCCTTTGGTGCGGGCCCAAAGGGCTCCCCCGATCGCTGAGCGCGAAGCGGCATCAGCGGCTTGTTCGCCTGGGTTTGCCCACCCCGCGTCCCCCGTCAAGCCGCGCACCAAAGGTCACTCTTACCCAGTGTCGCTCAGACGTGTAGCCGAGCGTGGCTGGGGGCGTAATTGCGTCCTTTGCGGGCTCCCTAGCTTTATGAGGTTCCAACTTATTTTAGCCTTGATCACCAGAAATAATGTACCGAAACTTGAGGGTTTTTACGGGCCCTGGCCCTGGGAGGCGATATTCGCTCGACATTGTTTCGATATTTCTTTGGGTGCTCGAAATTATTTCTGGGATGTGGTCCTTAAGTACGACGGGAGCAACATAAGTTTGTGGCCTCCCAAGCCGTGCCGAACACATGAACGCGCTGGGGCCCTGCGAACATGAGAGTCGAGCGGAGGATAATCGGGCGACGAAATCTATACATATCCACTGCTCCCTGGCCAGGCCCATCCCGAACCCAGCAGCGGTGTATACGCCCTCTTGGCCAAGCGAGGAGGGCGTGGCGTACACACTACTGCTGGGTTCAGGATGGGCCTGGCCAGGGAGCAGTAAATATGTCTAGATTTGGTCGCCCTAGATAACTTCTCGCCTGGGATGGGGCGTCCAAAAGAGCATCAGGCACAGAGACCCAGCAGACTGACCATCGGAGCGCACGATCCTCAGCACCGCCGGTCGGGGGCATAGGGAGCACCAATGCTGCCTCCAAGAGTTCCACTCTGCAGAATTCTTTACGCTTCGCGTATCCCCACCAGCCCATCTCACAGCAGCAACTCTCGCGAAGCATGCCGACAGTCGTGTTTTTCAGGCGTGTGTCCGCTTGGCCCCGCATATCTCCCCTGTTCCTCCTTCCTCCCGCCTCCTTGTACATCCTCCTTGTGGGGGGAGCGGGAGAAGGACGAGGCGGAGGAGGAGGGAGAGAAAGCGCTCCTCGTGATTTGAGTCGTTCGGGGTTTCTCGTCCTGGTGTGAGTCGTTCGGGCCCTTCTTCCTGGTGTGAGTCGTTCGGGCTCTTCGTGGTGTGAGTCGTTCGGGCTCTTCGTCCTGGTGTGAGTCGTTCGGGCTTCTCGTGGTGTGAGTTGTTCGGGCCCCTCATCCTGGTGTGAGTCGTTCGGGCCCCTCCTCCTGGTGTGACTCGTTCGGGCTCCTCGTGGTGTGAGTCGTTCGGGGCCCGCGTCGTGGTGTGAGTCGTTCGGGCTCCTCGTGGTGTGAGTCGTTCGGGCGCCTCGTCCTGGTGTGAGTCGTTCGGGCCCCTCCTTGTGGTGTGAGTCGTTCGGGCTCTTCGTGGTGTGAGTCGTTCGGGCCCCTCGTCCTGGTGTGAGTCGTTCGGGCTCCTCGTGGGGCCTCTTGGGGGCCTCTTGGGCCTCTTGGGGCCTCTTGGGGGCCTCTTGGGGGCCTCTTGGGGGCCTCTTGGGGCCTCTGGGGGCCTCTTGGGGGGGGCCTCTTGGGGCCTCTTGGGGGCCTCTTGGGGGCTCTTGGAGGCCTCTTGGGAGCCTCCTGGGGGCCTCTTGGGGCCATCTTGGGGCCTCTTGCGACCTCCTCAGAAGCGCAAATGAGCGCTGCCCCCTGAGAAGGACAAAATGAGCCCGAAACCTTCGTAAAAGCAATGATTTTGCTATGAAGGAAGATGAGCGCGGCCCCCTCAGGAGGCCAAAATGGGGCCAAAACCGTAGTAAAATCAACGATTTTGGCTTCAAAGAAGAGCAGAGGGGCCAAACTGTATCCCCCCGACGGGGCCAGAATCCTCGTGAGGGTCGTCGTTTTTTGGCCCTCCCAGGAGTCAAAAAAGAACCCCCTGACTACGCCCCGGAGTCCCTGTCCAGGTCCAGGGGGAGGGGGTAGGGGGAGGGGTAAACCCCTCCCCGAAGGGGAAGAAGGGGGGTTGAGGACAGAGAGAGCTCTCTAAAACACTCACGCCCAAAGGGCTGGTGGGATTATTCGATGACCTCGTCCACTTCGTACTGTCGTAGCATCCTGATTGTGACGCCCTCGGACGCATTTCATGCATCATCGAAGTCGAGACGCGCGGCCAGAACCGAAGCTTTCGCATTGGATTAGAAGGGCCAGGAAGCCATCAGAAGAGGCCAGATGCGAGACCAAGAGGGCCCCCCCAGAAGCGCCTCCAGTATGGCCCGAAAGCGACTCGGAGCGGCTCCCAGACGGCCCCTAGATGGGGAAGACGGCGTCCCACAGGTCCCAGAACAAACTGAAAACGCTTGGATGACCTCCCAGCCCGAGTTGGCTTAGCACGGCCCGAGTGGGTGGTCCTAGCACGGCTCAGAGGCGTCCAGATGGGCCTGGGCAGGCCGCAGACGGCCCAAGACGGCCCGACGAGCTTCCCGGAATGGCCCGTAAGGGCCCGCAGAGACGGTCCAAGAGCCCTCTGAAGGGTCCAAAGGAGGCTTCCACAACGATCCTGCACGGCCCCACGACGGTGCTCAGACAAAAATTGTCCACACCCATGGCGGTAAGGCGATGCAATATGCCCTTGCGTCGCACCCCTCCCCCCGAAACCAAAGTTGAAGTGTCCACATTTTGTCCCTGGCCTGCGGCCTACCGCCTACAACCGTCAGCTTTGGATTTGGGGGAAGGTGGGGTATACATTCTAGTCCGACGTGCTTGATAACTCAAGGTCTTGGCGAGACACGTGTGGACACTTTTGGTCCACCCTCCAGAGGGCCCCAGAAGAACACCGAGGTCGTACCAGGAAGCTGGATACATTTGGTGTGGCCAGCCTGGGAGAGAGCTGGACACAGAATGTGTTTGTGTGTCTTTCCAGCGCCCGGCCCTTCTGTGGAAGTGTAGGCTGGGCTTCCGCGTGTGTATCCAGCGCGTGGCCTCGAAACGTTCCACGTGTGAATCCAGCCACGTGTGCTCCCAGCCTCCTTCGGCGGCGAGCGAGGGGGGGAAATGAGAAGGAGAAGGCCTTCTCAGAAGGCGGCGGGACTTCTCAGAAGCCCTCGCGCCTTCGAGAAGTTTTCTGTGTCTTCGGGGAAGGCTTAGGACACTTCTCAGAAGGCCGGGGGACTTCCGAGCCTTCTGAGAAGGCCCGCCCCTTCTCACTTCCCCCCTTCGCTCGCCGCCGAGATGTAGTTGAAGCAAATTCACGCACCTTGGTATACGTGTGCCTGGGACCGCAGCAGCGCATCTGCCACTCGCCCAAAAAATAGTCGTACGTTGGATGATCACTGTGTCTCAGCTTAGCGCTTAGAGGTGGCTTGAGGAGATTTGAGGACTAGCTCTTCCCTGACTCGGTTTAGTGTTTACTTCAAGTGTGTGGTCATCAACTTATCGCAGCGTGGTTTCTCACCAGATGGCGCTGATAATATTCAGCTCAACTGGTCGCATTTTCTTTGACATCGAAGAGAACGATACTCTCCTGCGCAGGGGAGGGCAGGAGAGAACGGGATGGGAGGACAGGGGAAGAGGAAAGGCGAACCGGGAGGATAACCTCTCTTCCCTCCTGTCCTCTGAAAGATCTGGCATCCTCCGAGCCTCCCTCGCCAGGAGCAGCGTGACCGCTTCCAGTGCATGTTGCTGACCACTGGCGTGGGCGGCGTGGGACTGAACCTCACGGGCGCGGATCGCGTGGTGCCTCCCCTCGTTTGCAGCCGTGATGACAGCGTCGACGTCGAGGGAGAGTGGAAGGGGCAGGGGCAGGGGATGTGGATGTGTGATTAAGACGAGGTGGTGGAGAGGTGGGGGAGGAGGAGGAGGAGGAGGAGGAGGAGGAGGAGGAGGAGGAGGAGGAGGAGGGAGCAGGAGCAGCAGGAGCAGGAGCAGGAGGTCGAGGAGGACGGAGGAGGAGGAGGAGAGGAGGAGGAGGAGGAGAGGAGGAGGAGTTGGGGAGGAGGAGGAGGAGGAGCAGGAGGAAGGAGGAGGAGTTGGAGGAGGAGGAGGAGGAGGAGGAGGAGAAGGGCATCTGGGATGGGATGGGGGTGGTCGATGGGGACTGTGAAGGAGCTCGGGGTGGTGACGGCCAACGTGTTGCTTTCCCTCGTTCTTCCTCCCCCTGCACCCTCGCGATTTCGCGCGCCGCAGCGAGATTTCCTCGCCCTGCCCGAGGGGCCTCCACGAGACGTGGCGTGAGCTCCGATACGG
>CAUYUJ010018733.1:133954-138954 GCA_963575745.1 Prorocentrum cordatum
TCCGCGGGCCGCGGCGACGCGGCCTGGCCCATCCGCCCCGCGGCATTGCGCCTCGGAGCAGTGCGGGAGCCTTGAAGCCGGGGGTCAGTGCAGACGGGGTATTCAGCCAATCTGAAAAAAGTGCTGTTCAGACTCTGGGCCACCCCTAAGACTCTGGGGGTTGCTCCGACTGCGTCTCGTCGTCATCATCCTTCATTCATCCCCGCGCCTCCCCCTTCAAGCCAGAGTGCTGGATCTTGCAGGATCCCGCGGAGCCAGGGGCGCGTTGGCCCAGACTGGCGTGCAGGAGGGTGATCATACGGACCAGCGTTCGCTTGCGCGTCGGCAACACCGATGCCTTGCAGGCTTAGCTGCCTCGAGACGCCCGTTTTTTTAACGCAACGCGGACCGTGCTGAAAACGTCTGTGTCAATGCGTTGTTTGTTGGCTCCATATGTTGGCCCATGTTTTTGCGAATGTGCCGCGTCAACACTCTACGGGTTGCGTGTTG
Organism: Prorocentrum cordatum; assembly: GCA_963575745.1. Lineage (NCBI taxonomy): Eukaryota > Dinophyceae > Prorocentrales > Prorocentraceae > Prorocentrum > Prorocentrum cordatum. The sequence continues at coordinate 134,444 of CAUYUJ010018733.1, forward strand.
CGTATCGGGGCGGCTAAGATTACAGGAGGAGCGAGCAGTGCCTCGCCTCTGAGGCCAGCGGTCGTCACTCGTTTTGCTGCCGGTGCTCGGCCCAGGACCCCCAACCTCGTCCTCCCCATCGTCCCTCCTTTCTCCTTGTCCTCCTCCTCCTCCTCTTCCTCCTCCTCTTCCTCCTTCTTCTCTTCCTCCTCCTCCTCCTCCTTCTCTTCCTCCTTCTCCTCCTCGACCTCCTGCTCGACCTTCTTCTCCTGCATCCCCTCCTCCTCCTCCTCCTCCTCCTTCTCCTCCTCCTCCTCCTCCTCTTCCTCCTCCTCCTCCTCCTCTTCCTCTTCCTCCTCATCCTCCTCCCCCTAGACTTCATCCTGCTCCTCCTTGCCCTCCTCTTCCACCTCCTCCTCCTCCTCCTTCTCCTTGTCCTCACCCTCTTCCCTTCTCCTCTCTGGACTCACACACTCCTTCCTGCCCCCATCCTGGCCTAAGGTGTTCAGCAGGGCTGAGCAAGCCCAGAAGGCCACTAAATTCTTGATTCGCCGACGAAGTCGAGTCGCTTGTTCTCGTTCTCGTTCTCCTTCCGGCCCCCGCCTGTGCCCTGCCCCTTCGACAGGGCCACCGCCCCCAAAGAGGCTCGGAATGGCACTCCAAGCTCTGACGTTTCGGGGCGCCGCCGTGGAACGTAGCTCGGGCCCCGAGGGCACCCCAAAGGCCCCGAGAGCACCCCAAAGGTTCAGAAGCATACCCAGGTTTCCGCCCATGTTTTCGCCCATCCGAGCACCCATCTCTACACCCCCTCTCCTCCCCAAGAGTTCCACGACAGAGTTGACAATTCACTCTCGGGGTGGTGTGGTGAACAGTCTGGGAGATTGGGGGGCGGTCCCTCGAACACTCCCGGGCCCGACTGTGACAGCCAGAAATTCTTGGGGTGGCCGCTTCCCCAGCAGATGTCGCAGGCGTCGCTACTGGGGGCGCATCCCGTTGGTGTTTGTGGCCCTGAAGCAGGCCTTGCGGATGCCAGGGGCGTTCCATGATTGTTGAAACGTAGCAAAATCGATGTCTGGCGACGCACGGGCACACAGAGTGTGGAGTAGGCTTGCATGGAACAGGATCATTGGCGTGGGGGGATCTCAGGGCAAACGACAAGGAATCTCTCTAAGATGCGTCTGGGCCTTGGGGCCTCTGAGTCTCATGGCTGGTTACTGGTTGATGAATGGGCCGCTGTTCAACCATGAACTGGCAAGAGGCTCAGATGCCCAGAGGACCAGAGACTACTGAGAAGGCTTCTTGGTCGCTGTTTGCCGCGAGATCCCCCTACATTTGAAACGCATCAGAAACCATGTCTAGCGCTGCACCGGCGCACGAATAATGCAGTAGGTTAACATGAAACGGGATCATTGGCGGGAGGCAGTTTCCGGGCGCGGTAGGGCAGAGAGGAGGAGAGCCCAACCGAGAGGAGCAGTGTGACAAGCCTGCAGTGAGGCACGGGGCAAATCGGTGTGAGCTGGAATGGGCACCATCAGCAAGCGTGGGAAGTCATGAGATGGTATGGGACGCATGCTCAGACAGATGGTATAGCACGGTTGTGGTCATGTGATCGTTGTCTTACTCATCATTTTGCCGATCGGCGCGGGGCCTCGCCCCCCCTCCCCTCCCCCCCCCCTTCATGGAGCAGATCTTGGCTGTTTTTTGGCGCCTGTTTCAAGCATGTAGAGTCTCCTCCATACGACGCACTGCTGCAAACAGCCGCACTAAGCAGAGGTCTGGAGCCAGACCCCCCCCCCTCCCACCCCCCTTTCGCCCAAAGTCGAAACGCCGAATAAGAAAATGCTCACGTGGTATGGAATGCATGTTCAGACAACTGGTATAGCACGGTTTTGGTCCTGAGTGCGGTGATGGCAGCGCTGGGCTGGCTCTGGTCAAGACGCAGTCTTTCGGCCCAGTTCAGCGGCAGCACGCCTGCCATGCCGCGCTTCGCATCGCTTCTCTGTGCGCTGTTTGCTGCTGGCCTTGCGCTCGAAGACACGGGTCGTGTCGAATCCGTGCCTGGGTACGGCCCGCCACCGACGGTCCACCACTCTGGCTTCGTAGAGGTTGACGCTGCCACGCGCACGAATCTTTTTTATTACTTGGTTGAAAGCCAGTCGGCCCCGAACGCGGACCCTCTCATCTGGTGGTTCAATGGCGGGCCAGGTGCCTCCTCCTTGGCAGGGTTTCTGACTGAAAACGGCCCATTGCTCTTCAATACCGTCGGAGAGTTTGTCCGCAATCCGTATGCTTGGAATCAGGCGGCGAATGTATTATATGTCGAGTTCGGCCCAGGGGTTGGTTATAGTTACTGCGCGAACAGCACGCAAGCGGGCCCATCCGCACCATGCCCGCAGAGCCAGGGGACTTGCTCTCCTTGCCCAGTATCCGACAGCACGGTTGCACACCAGAACCTGGTGTTTATCAAGAAACTCCTGACGGAGGTGTTTCCATCGATGGCAGGTCGACCGCTGTACCTCGCTGGCGAGAGTTACGCGGGGGTCTACATCCCAACTCTCGCCGCCGCCATGGTTGAGCATTTCCAGGACACGAGCGTTGTCAATTTGCATGGCATGTGGGTCACCGACCCCTGCACAGACAACAAGGCACAGTTCGGCTGGATCGACTTGAGCGTGAGCTTTTGCTACCAGAAGGGCCTTATCTCAAAGGAAGTCTACGATGCATTGAGCGATCCAGCTCACGGCTGCTTTGATGGCAGGACCCCAGTCGGCGATAGGATACGGAAGACTGGCAGCTTAGAATGCAAACGATCTTGGCGGCTTTATGACATCGCCACCGCTGGTATTGGCGACGCTGTGCAGCCGCCAGAGGTGCCAGGCTTGCCAATGTATATTGATCCCCTCAATGCGTATGGACCAGCTGAGCCCGCAAACGCAGCAGATCCGGCCGAATACTTCTCACGTGCAGATGTCAGGGCGGCATTGCATGCCACCTCTAGTCCGAACAAGGTTTACCACCTTGAGTTGGACAACAATGGGTACACAGGGTACGACAGCGAGTACGCGGCATGCAACACAGGGGAGAACAACGGGAAGTCTATGATTGATGTCTATCAGAGCTTACTGGTATCCGCGAAGTCTGCAAAGTCCGCGAGCAATCTGAAGCGCGTGATCATCTCCAGCGGTGACATTGACCCAGTCGTCAATTTGCACGGAACGGAGGCTGCTGTGACAGCGATCGGGTTGCCGGTGTCATTGGGTGGGGATCGGCGTCCGTGGTTCTACAACTCCACAGCCGCCGACGTCGATGTCTTGGTCAACAAGCCTGTGCAGTGGGGTCCTCATCTTCGTGCACAGGCAGCTGGTGCTCAGGTCGGGGGGTTCGTGGTCAACTACGAATCCAGTGTTCCTGGGTTAACCTTCGATTTCGTCACAATGCGAGGTTCGGGACACATGGTGCCCGGTTACGTGCCGCAGCGCACACTGCATGTCATTTATCATGCGCTATTGCAGGGCAAGCCGCTTTCTCCACTATTGCCTGCGGACTGGGACTCTTCCAGCGAGGATGCATTCTACGGCTGGAAGACGAACGAGGGCGGCGCTTTTACGGCATGGGCGAAAGACGCGATGTCAGACGTGCCGACTTTGAAGCAAGGCACGGCGTCGCTAGGGGAGACAACGATATTCGTTTGATGTGATCTGGGGGCCTTCCCTCCGCCCGAGACCCTTTCGCCACCTCAAGATTATTGCTGCGCGGATCCACCTCCCACCATCGTGACCAAATGCTTGTGGAACTCAGGCCCTTCCTCACACACAGCTGGGTTGCGGGCAGCGGAAATGCAGCACGCTTGGGACCAGGCTGACCATCGGGTGTGTCATGAGCCCTGGGATGGCGCCAATTTTCGGCGTTCTTGTGTGCAGTGAGTATTGGGAGGCCTGACGGCTCATGCCGCCAATTCGAAACGGACTCAGAGCCCTCGTCGATATCAAAAGACAGCACATAAAGCAGCCTGCACGCACCCCCAACCAGCCCACCCCTCACCCCCCGTGCAAACCATGCCAAAGTTACTGACAGACCTCCTGGAGCGCTCTTGGGCCGTCCTGGAGCTCTCTTGGACGGGTCTTGAGGGCCCCTTTGGACACTCTTGGCCGTCTTGGGGCCCTCTGGCCTCAGGAAGTCACGTGACAGCACCCTGGAAGCCCCAGAAGGCACGCGAGACCCTCTGGGGAATCCTGCAATTGGGCGTTCAGGAGCATTTGCAATACTCTCCCGGTGACACGAGGAAGCCCCTCACGACACTCCACTCAGTGCCTCGCGGCACAGTGGCGGATCATCGCAGTCTCAAAAGAGGGGAAAGTCCACGGTTGACGGCACTTCCGCCCGCAGCTGCACAAGGGTTGGCGGCGCACTTGGCCACCAGGCCTCGGTGGTGCGACGGCGGTGAGTCAAACGCCCCGGCGCCAGGCAGCTGTCGCGCGTGACATTTGAAGAACGGTCGGGGACTTTTGGCTCAGCATGTCGCGCCGCCAGTT
>CAUYUJ010018733.1:147343-196672 GCA_963575745.1 Prorocentrum cordatum
TCTGGAGGCTGGGACTCGAAGATGTGTCTATTCAAACACCAACAAATTATCAAGGAATTATTCTCGAAGCTGGGACTCGACCATTTCCTATTGAATCCCAATTGAAAAGCAAATGAATTATAACGGAATTCCTCTGGAGGCTGGGACTCACTCGACCATTTCCTATTGAATTTCAATTGAAAAAAACAAATGACTGATCCTCAGTCCTCCTCCTCGTGACTCGTCCTCCTCCTCGTCCTCCTCCTCCTCCTCATCATCATCATCATCATCATCATCCTCCTCTTCCTCGCCCTCCTCATCCTCCTCCTGGCGGGCTCGGTGTTCCCATGGGTCCTGGGGCCTAAGCTGGCCCCCGCGCGCGTTCAACCTTGAACGCCTGCGTTGGGGTCGCCGCCGCGTCGACGCGCGCCTCCTCCTGCTCCTCTTCCTCCTCCGTCTCCTCCTGACGAGGAGGCGAGGAGGATCCCTCAGAATCCCCCAGGACCCCTCAGAATCCCTCAGGATGCCTCAGGATCCCCCAGGACCCCCCCGAATCCTTCAGGATCCCTCAGGATCCCTCAGGACCCCTTAAGATCCCTCAGGATCCCTCAAGATCCCTCAGAATCCCTCGGAACCCCTGAGGATCCCTCAGGATCCCTCAAGATCCCTCAGAATCCCTCGGAACCGCTCAGGATCCCTCAGAATCCCTCAGGGTCCCTCAGGATCCATCGGAATCCTTCAGAATCCCTCAGGACCTCTCAGGATCCATCGGAATCCTTCAGAATCCCTCAGGACCTCTCAGGGTCCATCGGAATCCTTCAGAATCCCTCAGGACCTCTCAGGGTCCCTCAGAATCCCTTTGGATCCCTCAGGATCGCTCAAGATCCCTCAGGATCCGTCAGGATCCCTCAAGATCCCTCAGGATCCCTCGGAAACCTTCAGAATCCCTCAGGATCCCTCAGGATCCCTCAAGATCCTCCAGAATCCCTCAGAATCCCTCAGAATCCCTCAGGATCCCTCAGAATCCCTCAGGATCCCTCAGAATCCCTCAGGATCCCTCAGGATCCCTCAGGATCCCCCAGGATCCCTCAGGATCCCTCAGGATCCCTCAGAATCCCTCAGAATCCCTTGGGATCCCTCAGGATCCCTCAGGATCCCTCAGGATCCCTCAGGATCCCTCAGAATCCCTCAGGATCCCTCAGGATCCCTCAGGATCCCTCAGGATGCGTCAGAATCCTTCAGAATCCTTCAGGATCCCCCAGGATCCCTCAGGGTCCCTCAGAATCCCTCAGGATCCCTCAGGATCCCTCAGAATCCTTCAGAATCCCTCAGAATCCCTCAGGACCCCTCAGGATCCTTCAGAATCCTTCAGAATCCATCAGGATCCCTCAGGAACCTTCAGGATCCTTCAGGATCCTGAAGGATCCCTCAGGATGCCTCAGGATGCCTCAGGATCCCTCAGGGTGCCTCAGAATCCTTCAGAATCCTTCAGGATCCCTCAGGATCCCTCAGGGTCCCTCAGAATCCCTCAGGATCCCTCAGGATCCTTCAGAATCACTCAGAATCCCTCAGGATCCCTCAGGATCCTTCCGAATCCTTCAGGATCCCTCAAGATCCCTCAGGATCCCTCAGGACCCTCAGGATCCTTCTGGATCCCTCAGAATCCCTCAGGATCCCTCAGGATCCCTCAGGATCCCTCAGGATCCCTCAGGATCCTTCAGAATCCCTCAGAATCCCTCAGAATCCCTCAGAATCCCTCAGGATCCCTCAGGATCCTTCAGAATCCTTCAGAATCAGTGAGGATCCCTCAGGATCCTTCAGAATCCCTCCGGATCCCTCAGAATCCTTCAGAATCCTTCAGAATCCCTCAGCATCCTTCAGAATCCTTCAGGATCCCTCAGGATCCCTCAGGGTCCTTCAGAATCCCTCAGGGTCCCTCAGAATCCTTCAGGATCCTTCAGGATCCTCCAGGATCCCTGAGGATCGGTCACAATCCGTCACAATCCCTCAGAATCCCTCAGAATCCCTCAGGATCCCTCAGGATCCTTCAGGATCCTTCAGAATCCCGCAGGATCCCTCAGGATCCTTCAGAATCCCTCAGGATCCCTCAGAATCCATCAGAATCCTTCTGGATCCCTCAGGATCCCTCCGAATCCCTCAGGATCCCTCAGGATCCCTCAGGATCCCTCAGGATCCCTCAGAATCCCTCAGGATCCCTCAGGATCCCTCAGTATCCCTCAGGATCCCTCAGGATCCCTCAGGATCCTTCAGAATCCCTCAGAATCCATCAGGATCCCTCAGGATCCGTCAGGATCCCTCAGGATCCCTCAGGATCCCTCGGGATCCCTCAGGATCCCTCAGGATCCCTCAGAATCCCTCAGGATCCCTCAGGATCCCTCAGGATCCCTCAGGATCCCTCAGGATCCCTCAGGATCCGTCAGAATCCCACAGGATCCCTCAGGATCCTTCAGAATCCCTCAGGATCCGTCAGAATCCCTCAGGATCCCTCAGGATCCTTCAGAATCCTTCTGGATCCCTCAGAATCCCTCAGAATACCTCAGGATCCCTCAGGATCCCTCAGAATCCCTCAGGATCCCTCAGGATCCCTCAGGATCCCTCAGAATCCCTCAGTATCCCTCAGTATCCCTCAGGATCCCTCAGGATCCCTCAGGATCCTTCAGAATGCTTCAGAATCCCTCAGGATCCCTCAGGATCCCTCAGGATCCCTCAGGATCCCTCAGAATCCCTCAGGATCCCTGAGGATCCGTCAGAATCCTTCAGGATCCCTCAGGATCCTTCAGGGTCCCTCAGGGTCCCTCAGAATCCCTCAGGATCCCTCAGGATCCCTCAGGATCCCTCAGGGTCCCTCAGGATCCCTCAGGATCCCTCAGGGTCCCTCAGAATCCCTCAGAATCCCTCAGGATCCCTCAGGGTCCATCAGGATCCGTCAGGATCCCTCAGCATCCCTCAGGATCCCTCAGGATCCCTCAGGATCCCTCAGGATCCCTCAGGATCCCTCAGGATCCCTCAAAATCCCTCAGGATGCCTCAGGATCCCTCAGAATCCCTCAGGATCCCTCAGGATCCCTCAGGATCCCTCAGGATCCCTCAGAATCCCTCAGGATCCCTCAGAATCCCTCAGGATCCGTCAGAATCCCTCAGAATCCCTCAGGATCCGTCAGAATCCCTCAGGATCCGTCAGAATCGCTCAGGATCCCTCAGGATCCTTCAGAATCCTTCTGGATCCCTCAGGATCCCTCAGAATCCCTCAGGATCCCTCAGGATCCCTCAGGATCCATCAGGATCCCTCAGAATCCCTCAGGATCCCTCAGGATCCCTCAGTATCCCTCAGGATCCCTCAGGATCCCTCAGGATCCCTCAGGATCCTTCAGAATCCCTCAGAATCCCTCAGGATCCCTCAGGATCCTTCAGAATCCCTCAGGATCCGTCAGAATCCCTCAGAATCCTTCAAAATCCTTCAGAATCCTTCAGGATCCCTCAGGATCCCTCAGGGTCACTCAGGGTCCCTCAGAATCCCTCAGGATCCCTCGGGATCCCTGAGGATCCCTCAGGATCCCTCAGGATCCCTCAGGATCCTTGAGAATCCCTCAGAATCCTTCAGGATCAGGATCCCTCAGGATCCCTCAGGATCCCTCAGGATCCCTCAGGATCCCTCAGGATCCCTCAGGATCCCTCAGGATCCCTCAGGATCCCTCAGGATCCCTCAGGATCCCTCAGGATCCCTCAGGATCCCTCATCCCTCAGGATCCCTCAGGATCCCTCAGGATCCCTCAGGATCCCTCAGGATCCCTCAGAATCCCTCAGGATCCCTCAGGGTCCCTCAGGGTCCCTCAGAATCCCTCAGGATCCCTCAGGAAGATCCCTCAGGATCCCTCAGGATCCCTCAGGATCCCTCAGGATCCATCAGAATCCCTCAGAATCCCTCAGGATCCCTCAGGATCCCTCAGGATCCCTCAGGATCCCTCAGGATCCCTCAGGATCCCTCAGGATCCCTCAGGATCCCTCAGATCCCTCAGGATCCCTCAGAATCCCTCCCTCAGGATCCCTCAGGATCCCTCAGGATCCCTCAGAATCCCTCAGAATCCTTCAGAATCCCTCAGGATCCCTCAGAATCCCTCAGAATCCATCAGGATCCGTCAGAATCCCTCAGGATCCGTCAGAATCCCTCAGGATCCATCAGAATCCCTCAGGATCCGTCAGAATCCCTCAGAATCCTTCAGAATCCCTCAGGGTCCCTCAAGATCCCTCAGGATCCCTCAGGATCCCTCAGGATCCCTCGGGATCCCTCAGGATCCCTCAGGATCCCTCAGGATCCCTCAGGATCCCTCAGGATCCCTCAGGATCCCTCAGGATCCCTCAGGATGCCTCAGGATGCCTCAGGATCCCTCAGGATCCCTCAGGATCCCTCAGAATCCCTCAGGATCCCTCAGGATCCCTCAGGATCCCTCAGGATCCCTCAAGATCCCTCAGAATCCCTCAGGATCCCTCAGAATCCCTCAGGATCCCTCAAGGATAATTCCGCGGGAACCCGAAGGGCGTCTTAAGGGTTCCGACGCGCTTCTGGGGGGCAATATGAGAAACGTGACAGATTACCGAAGGAATCCTTTGAAAGTCACATGGCGCTCGTGAATCCGGCCATAAACCAAGTGTGAACTACCCGTAGTTTGTAGTAGGCTTCCATATATCATCATTAAAAGCATTACACAGGTACCGGCCACAGGTACACAAGTACCAGTTCGAAGCTTCCGGCCATAGACGAAGCGTGACCCTACTACTACTACTACTACCACTACTACTACTACTACTACTACTACTACTACTACTACTACTACTACTACTACTACTACTACTACTACTACTACTACTACTACTACTACTACTACTACTACTACTACTACTACTACTACTACTACTACTACTACTACTACTACTACTACTACTACTACTACTACTACTACTACTACTACTACTACTACTACTACTACTACTACTACTACTACTACTACTACTACTACTACTACTACTACTACTACTACTACTACTACTACTACTACTACTACTACTACTACTACCACTACTCCTGCTGCTGCTGCTGCTGCTGCTGCTGCTGCTGCTAATGCTACTACTCTCGGGTTTTCTTTGCCTCCTCCATGCCTCCTCCTCTTCTTCCTCCTCCTCCTCCTTCTCCATCACTTGGTTCCGCAACCATTTTTGGCTCAAGGCATTCTGCCTCGAGCCTCCCGTGCTCGACCACCTGTTTCTTTCCGGCGCCTCCCCTTTGCAGCCGGTGCTGCAGCGAGCGCCGCCCGCCGCCGCCACTTGGCGGCCTGCGAGCTTGCTTGCGCGCTCGCCGCGCACCACTGCCGCCTGCTGCCTCCACCGCGGCCTGGCTGCCGCAGTCGGCAGGCAACAGGCCGCGGCGGCGGCGGCCGTGCCCCCAGGTGCGGCGGCTAGGGCGCCACCGAGAAGGCGCTCGAAGGCTTCATGAGCTTCAGTCACGGTGCACGACTTCAATCCATCAGAGCCCTCTCCACGCGCAGGGATTGTTGGGTGTATGTTCCGGGAGAAGGCCAATGCCAGTTTGAAGCGAAGCGATTACCAGGCTTGCAGGTTTGAGTATTCGTCCGAATCAATGACGGTTACAGGTGTGCGAATATGTCCCGCTGGGGGGGCGGCTTCGTGCTGATCCTCGACCTCCCAGAGACTGGCATCGTCAACAGCTCCGCGTCCCTCGCGGGCCTCCTCTGCCTGCTCGGGCCCCTCCTCAGAGAGCCGATGGCCACGCGCGAGAAGAAGATTCAGGGCGACATCGACGACGCCATCGCCAAGCTCAACGAGGCGACCAGCCGCTTGGCAGAGGCGGAGAGGGCCCAGGCGCGGGCCACCGAGGTGATCGCGGAGATCAACGCGAGCATCGACAAGCAAAAGGCCGAGTTCGAGGCCTCCCTGAAGGACGGCATGGAGAACGCGGGCTCCCTCCGGGAAGCGGTCACCAAGCAGACCATCGAGGACATGAAGGATGGTGCGGCAAGCCGCATCGCGTCCTGCATCAGCACCACGGCGATCGAGCGCGGGACGAAGGAGCTGAGGACTGTGGACGCCATCCACTAGGGTCAGCACCTTAACATGGCGATCGATGAGCTGTGGGTTGCGGCAGGCCGTGGGCCGAAGATGCCCACCACCAGCACGTGCATCTTGCTCCAAGCAGCCGCTGCATTCTCCCCCCTTCTCCCTTTGTTTTGTTTTGTTTTCTTGTAGGATCCAGCCTCGAGCCCAGGAGCTGCTTCGGACCTGGATCGAGAAGAGCTCTGCAGCGCAGCGTGGCGTCTTTGCGCAATTGGCCTGCCAGCCATGCACCTCCTCCTCCTCCTCCACCTGGCAGTTGTGTTGCTCTAGGCCTGGAGCAGCGGCCCCGACGGCGAGCAGAAAGCCGTCCCCAGAGAGAGCCCTGCAGCGTGCCGCGCGTCGGCGTCCACGACCCCGCTGCCTCCAAGACAGGGGCTGGCAACAATGAGGCAACAGTCGCGCATAACTGATGGCTTGAACTCCCCCCCTCCGGAGGCTATGCTGGTTTCGGATCTTCCGAGTTTGAGTGTCCGAGCGGTAGTGCTCAGACGTGCCAGCTTCGAACTGCGTCGGACGGGGGGTGGGTCTTGCTAATTTTTCCCTCAGCCGTATGGCGCCGCGGGGGGAGTGCCACCTGAATCGAACGACGAAAAGACGGCATTAACCCAAACTTACACCTTTTCGGAGTTCCGGAAGTTTATGTGTATGTGTATGCCGTGTTTTGTTCCATTCCTCATGGGTGTTCGGCTCGGGACGACAGCGCCCAAGATGTTCTTGGATCGGCGGCGGACGAGGGGGGGAAGTGAGAAGGGGCGGGCCTTTTCAGAAGGCTCGGAACTCCCCCAGCCTTCGAGATGCGGTGCAGCGGCCAGGCCAGCGGCCGCTTGCTGCGAGGGCCGGCGCGCGGCACGCGGGCCGTGAGCGGTCGCACCCTCGGGACGTCCTCTCGCGGCGGTGTCGACCAGCAGCTGGCGGCGCGGGTCGACCGTTGAGGCTCACCGTCGCGGACACGTTGAGGCTCGTCGTCGCAGGCGGGTCGCCGTTGAGGCTCGCCGTCGGGGATCGTGAGGACACGACAGGCAGGCGGCCGTCGCCGCTTTGAGGCCACGCGCGCCACGGCGGAGGGAATTCGAGGAGGTCGAGGCGCAGCTCGGCGCCCCGCGGTGGCGTCCAGGGCGCGCTTGCGCCCTCGAAGGTGCCACGCCCCTGAAGAGATTCTCCACCTGCCCTGCCCTGGCCGATCATTCCCAGGCGTTGCCTATCCGGGCCCACTCGCTCCACTTCCTCCTCCTCCTCCTCCTCCTCCTCCTCCTCCTCCTCGTCCAATGTGCATAGCGCCCCTTCTTTGAACGCGCATAGAAGGATGGAGTCCCGTCGAGGGTTCCAGATCTGCTATGACACCCGTCGGCGGATAGCGAAAGTATAAGCGCAGAGGGAAGGGATGGGTTAGAGGGGTGCGGTAGGGTCGCGTCGTGTCGACTGGCGACGACCCCGCCGCTGGCGCTCAACGTTGAACGCCGCCGGCGACCCAGAATCAGTCGATGTTGAACGATCTCTGACGTTTTGGAAGCGGCCGATCGTTCAGGTTTGAACGATCCCCGCGGTGTCAGGAGCCAACGCCTGGTTCGGCACGGCACGAATCTGCCGTGTGATGCCAGATGTGGCGCGTGCGCACCCTGCTTGCCTGGCCCCGCGCTCCACCGCCCTCCCCCGTCGCCCCCTCCCAGGGGAGGGCTCTAGAACGACTTTGCGGCACTCCACACGAAGGCTGCGAAGAATCCTTTTGGCCCCACGGATTCTCAAACGCAAAAAGTAGGTCTCTTGGGGGCTCGCCAGCACTTCGGAAGCAGTGCGAGGTTCCAGAGTTCCCAAACCTCCGCCATCTCGTTCTTCATGGGTCGGTAGCCCCGGAAATCTCGCGGCGAAGAGTGGTCTCTGTCTCTAGCGAAAGCACGACCCCAACGGTGCAATGCTAACTTTTGTTCCAGAAGAAACGCGTAAAATTAGGATCGCTTACGCTAGAATCGACAACCACCACAACATGCAAATCGCTAGCAAAAACTATGTTGTCGAAACCCGTCGCGAAAACTGCTGGAAAACGTTAACGAAACATTGATCCACTGAATAGTGCCCCAAACTCTTCCAGTGAACACTACGCTTACGTTCGAAACATGTTAAAGAACAATAGCTGATTAACTACTAATTACTCCAAGAAATAAGTGATACATGGGCAGAACGCCCAACTTGCATATGCATTTGCCCCCGTCCAAACCTGTGCACACATCAATCGCTGCAATCTCATTCTCTGACCGCGAGGCAACACTTTTAAATAGTGCAACCCGATCAATGCACAACGTCCCGAACGCCCTTGAATATCATGTAAAGATGCGGCGAAACCGTACACTTAATTCAACATTAAGCAAGGCAAACACATTCACAAGACACATTCAATCGCCTTTGACAGTACACGTAGCATGAATTGCTTGATGCTTGTCAGCATCGTGTGCAAAGTTTCGCTATCATGATAGTCCAACACTTCGGCCGTTACCTGTCGACACAATACAGCGCGTAATAATCAGAAATCAGTTCGTGAATGTTTCGTTGCCCATCCTGAACCCACTGGCTCTGTGCACACGCTCTGCTGGCCAAGCCAGGAGGGCGCGGCGCACACAGCCGCCGCTGGGTCCAGGGATGGGCCTGGCCAGGGAGCAGAGTGGCTCGGCGCCGCTCGGACGTGTGCACAGCTTACCTCTCTCGGCGAGGACCCGCGAGGAGCACGCCGGGCCAGCAGCGCGACACGAGGCACGCACGACTCCGAAGCAGCGCACGGGACATGGGCGTCCGAGCGACGGCGAGGTGGACGTGCACAGCCCTGCGTCGCCCTGCGCCCTGGGCGCCTCCCCCCTCGCCCCATCGGCGGCTGAGCTGCCGCCGGCCTCGCCGGTAGAGGCCCGCCGCGCCTCCGCGTCTCGAGGGGCCGCCCCGGCGGGCCTGTGGGCCCTCGTGGCGGCGCGGGCGTGGCCGCGCGGGGAGGGCCCGCCGCCGCGGGGGGCCCGGCCTCGGGGTGCCCCAGCGGAGGCCTCGGGCGGGGCCTCCGCCGCGGGGGCGCAGCCGCCCCGATGCGCTCGTGCTGGGACGCGGCACGTGCTCCCATCGGTGGTCGGAGGGCGGGCTTTTCTGGGGCTCCCGGGTTCCAGTCTGCTTCGGGCGCCTGCCCGTTTCAAGGATCCAGCGGTGTTCCTTTCTCCTTCGTCAGGGGGCGGGCGGAAACCCAATCTACTTCCAACGCCTTCCTACTTCATGGCTCTACCCACTCCTTCCGACCAGCGCGTACCGTGTTCAAAGCGTCCATGTTGACAAGTTGCGTGTTGGCTACACATGTTGGCCCACGGATTGGCGAACGTATGTACGGCGCCAGGCGTGCGTTTTCGATCTGCGTGTTGAGCTCCGTGTCAGTACGCTACAGAATGCGTGTTGCGTGTCGGGGCGGCTGAGTGCAGGGCTCGCTTAGATTCCTCCGCTTCGGTTCGATTCGATTTTGTCGGCCTCCGATTTCGACTCGATTCGACTTCGGATTCCGATTTCTCAATGGAGGCCTTCCAGCCTGCCGGTTTCCGCCGATTCGACTTATCCCGACGCGGCTGCCGATTTCCGCCGATCCGATTCGCTCCGATCGCCGCTCCGACTTTCTCGATTCGATTCGGGGCTCCTTGCTGCACCCGGGAGGGAGGAGGGGAGGAGCTCTCGCTGCGCAGAGACGCATCGTGACGCCAGGTGCTCCCTCCTCGCTCTTGGCCTCTGGGGGGGCCCTGGCTGGGCCCCCTCGGGGGACACCGGCCAACAAGACGGCCTAGAAGAGCTGGCCGCGGGGGAGGGGTCCCTGGAGGAGGAGGAGGAGGAGGAGGAGGAGGAGGAGGAGGAGGGGGAGGAAGGAAGAGGGAGGAGGGAGGAGGGAGGAGGAAGGAGGGAGGAGGGAGGAGGAGTAGGAGGAGGAGGAGGGGGAGGAGGAGGGGGAGAGGCCGGGGGATTGTGGAGCCCCTCGTCGTTTTCATACGCTTGTTATCGAGTGAAACGCTTTTTCACCCTTAAACTTTGATTGTTTTTTGTCATTTTTATTTTCGCCGTGATCCCCTCATACTCATCTTCTCTCGTTATATCGTTCCCTAGTGTTCTCTCTCTCTCTCTCTCTCTTTGTCTCTCTCTCTCTCTCTTTGTCTATCTCCTGCACCAGGCCAATGCATGCCGATGCGATACACATCCAGTCCCAACCAACACCAATGCCAATGCAATGCCAATGGGGGAATCCTTTCGTTCGGTGAATTTCAATCAGAATACTTTGTGGATGATGTCATTACGAATCCTTCTTCGGAGGATTTCAATAGCAATGCTTATGTGCAGGGTTTCGATCGGGATCCTCATGTGGAGGGTTTCATTAGGAATCCTTCATGTGGGAGGATTCAATCGGAATCGTTTTTGTGGAGGGTTTCAGTAGGAATCCGTCTGCGGAGGGAGCCACTAGGACTCGCCAGCGCAATGCCAACGCAATGCCAAAGCTTTGCCATCGCAATGCCAAGCCAATGCCAAGGCGATCCCAATTCAATGCCAATGCAATGCCAATGGGGGGTATCCATTGTGGTAGACTATAAAAGGAATCCTACCTGTGGAGGGTTTCGATTGGAATCCTTCCGTGGGAGGGTTCAGTATGAATCTTTTATGTGGGGGGCTTTCAAAAGGATCCCTTCTTGTGGAAGGTAAGGAATCCTTCTGTGGTGGGAGCCATTCGAACTCGCCAGCGCAATGCCGTAGCAGTGCCAACGCAATGCCAAACCAATACCAATGCAATGCCAATAGGGGGAATTGTTTGTGGTAGATTTGAATCGCAATCCTTCTAAGAACCCTTCTTCGGGGGATTGCAATAGGAAACATTATATGAAGGGCTTCGCATGGAACCCTTCTGTTGAGGATTTCAACGTGAATCCTTCTTGTGGGGGGATTCAATAGGCATCCTTTTTGTGGGGGTGTTCAGTAGGAATCCTTCTGTGAAGTGTTTGAGTAGGACTCGCCAGCGCAATGTCAACGCAATGCCGACGCACTGCTAGCGCACTGCCATCGCACTGCCAACGCAATGCCAAGGCGATGCCAAACCGTTGCCAAACCAATGCCAATGCAGTGCCGATGGCGGGGCTCCTGTCTTCCAACAGATTTCACTAGGAGTCCTTATGTGGATGATTTAGTTACGAATCCTTTTCGGAGAATTTCGATGGGTATCCTCCCGTGGAGGGTTTCGATTGGAATCTTTTTGTGGGGGGGGTCACTTTGAATCTTTCATGTGGGGGCTTTCAAAAGGATCCCTTCTTGTGCAAGGTTTTCGTAAGAATACTTCATGGGGGGGAGCCATTAGAACTCGCCAGCGCAATGCCAACGCAATACCAACGCAATGCCAAACCAATGCCAAAGCGAACCCAATTCAATGCCAATGCAATGCCAATGGGGGAAATCGTTTGTGGTCGGGTTCCAGCAGAATCCTCCTATGGAGGGCTTCGAATGGAATCCTTCCGTGAGGGAGTTCAATGTGAACCCTTCTTGTGGGATGCTTCAATCGGAATCCTTCTCGTGGGGGGTTCAACAGGGATCACTCTGCGAAGGGAGGTGTTGGAACTCGCCAGCGCAATGCCAGCGCAATGCCAACGCAGTGCCAGCGCAATGTCACACCAATGACAAAGCGATCCCAACCCAATGCCAATGCACTGCCAAGGGGGGAAATCCTTTGTGGTAGATTTCAATAGGAATCCTTCTGTGGAGGGTTTCGCATGGAATCCTTCTGTGGAGGGTGTCAATATGAACCGTTTTTGTGGAGGGTTTCAATAGGAGTCCTTCTTGTAGAAGGGGTTCTTTCTTTCGATCTCAATATCAATTCTTCTGCGGGTGACTTCAATAGAAATCCATATGTGGAGGATTTCAGTAGGAATCATTCAGTGGAGGGTTCCGATAGGAATCCTTATGTAGAGGATTTCACTATGAATCCTTGTTGTGGGGGCGTTCAATAGGAATCCTTCTAGGGGGGAGGACAGATGAGGCCACGTCGCATTCCTTTTTCTTTCGCCGCCGACCCCCCCAACAAAAAAAAATTAGGTACGTTGTTTGTGTTTCTTCTTCTTTTTTCGGGGGGGAGGAGAGAGAAACAAAAAAAGGAAGAGGAGGAGGAGGAGAAGGAAAAGGGGGAGGCGGAAGGAGAGGAGGACGCCACAGAGTACGCACACCACTGAAAGACGCACGCGCGAACTCAGTGTGAAAGCCTCGCGCGCGCGCCCTGGAACCCCGAGGGGGTCCACAATCCCCCGTTCTCGAGGGGGAGGGGGTCCAGACTTCTGGTCGGGAGCAACGCCGTGGAAGCACGTCGCGACGTCGGAGGTTTGGGGGTCGCTTGGGGGATCTTGGGGGGGGGGAATGTTGGCGGCACCTCGAGGGTTTAGGCTTGCCATCCTACGAAGAAGAAGAAACGGCATGACCGTGAATTGTTGGCGCTCCGCGCGGATTTCTTGGATCCGCGCTGGCCCCCCCCCCCCCCCGCGGCGCCTCCAGCGCCGCCCCTGGCGCGCCCCGCGCGCCGGGGAGGGGGTGTCCAGCGCGGATCCAGGAAATCCGCGCGGAGCGCCAGCAGCTCATGCTCATGCCGCATCTTCTTCTTCCGATCTTGGGCGAGGGGGCTCCTCTGGGGCCCTTTTGCCAGGCAGGCCAGGCCGGCGGTCCGCCCCCCCGCGCGCCCCACCTCTCCCTCCGTGCCCACCTCCCTCTCCCTCGCTCCTGCTCCCCCCCTCGCTTCGACGCTCCTCGCTCGTTTTGGGAAGGGTATTATCCTTCTCCCTCGGTGCCCACCTCCCTCTCCCTCGCTCCTGCTCCCTCCCTCGTTTCGACGCTCCTCGCTCGGTTTCTTGAAGGATTTTTGATCCTCCTCGCCTCCTCGGGCTCCGAGCGCTCCGAGACGGCCCGAGAGAAGACTCGTGCTCCGCGGAGGCCAGCCAGCAGGCCAGCCTCTTCACCGCCCGCGAGATCCGCGCGCTCTTCGAGTGGACCGAGCCCGCGGAGGGCGAGACCCGGCACCTTCTGCGAGAGCAGGAGGGCGAGGAGACCCCGCGGGCGGCCCCCCCCCCCCCCCCCCCTCGGGCGGGCCCCATTGGCACAGCGTCATGCAAGCCAGCGGCGGCGGCGGCGGCAGCGACGACGACGGCGTGCGGCCTCGCGCTGCCAGCCGCAGGGGTTTGCGGCGGCGGCTGCGGGGCGCGCAGTATCGTTTAACCGACCCCCGTCTCCATCCCCATCCCCATCCCCACCATCCCCCTCCTCCTCCTCCTCCTCCTCCTCCTCCTCCTTCTCCTCCTCCTCCTCCTCCTCCTCCTCCTCCTGTTGGGGATGTACAACCCGAAACCCGGAGGGAACAGCCTATGTATGTCCCCATCTTTGGGGGTAGAGCGGCCAGTTGGGCCCAGGCTGCGCCGGCGGGGATGGGGATCGGTAAAACGCTGCTCAGGAGCGTTTCAGAACGCTCTTCGAGCGTTGCGTTATGTTCTGAAACGGCAGCCGCGCCAAGCACATCCTCTAGACGCGCACGATCTTTGAGCCATACTTCGTCTTGCCGATGGCGGCTCACATGGCAGTGGCCCCTGCCCGAACCAACGCGTGCCGTCGTGAGTGGTCTCGGTACTTCTCCTCCTCCTCCTCCGCCTCCTCCTCTTCCTCCTCCTGGCACACATGTCGAGCCAGCTGGGCAGGACAGCTGCTGCTCTTCCGAGTGCCTACTTGTGACAGCCCGACACTGCCAGGTCGCAGATGGGCGCTCACAGCACCGATACCATCGCTTCCCCTCCGATACTGTTGTCGTTCGCCGTAACAGGGCAGCGGCAGGAGACATCGTCGCCCATTCGTGATCGGAGCTATGCCTGGGGATGCTCGCGCTGGCAAGTCAGGACAGCGTGATCGTGTCAAGACGCATGCGCAAGACAGGGAACGGAGTACCCCGAGGCGGTCGAGAGTTCGCGACCCCTCACCTTCATCATCTGGGGTTTCACCACCGAGATCGCGTCCTCATTCACCTCTTCCTACTTCTGCTCAGCGTCGTGCACGGCGTGATCGGGGAGGCCATGGAGAGAGTCCTCGTGCTACGGCGGCCGCAGCTACTCTGGCAGCAGTTGGGTCGGATGCCGATATGGGATTGGTGGACAGTGCTGTGCCTTCCTCGCTGGACCTGCGCGCGTTGGATGAAGCCGCCGATTTCCCGTCGCAAGAGGTTGTTCCTGCTACTCCTGTTGCTAGTGGTGTACCTGGCCTTGGCGGAGTTCCTAGCACTCCCGTGGCAGGAGAAGGTCGCGCACATGCAGCGGCCAGCAGCTCTTTCGCTCGACGTGGCAATGGCCCCCATGGTGTGGATACCTGGGCTGCTGGCTCCATGTGCGATTATGTGGGAGAGGTTCAGGATCCATGTTCAAAGACTTCAGGGGTGCTTGTTTGTCAGGGGTTTCTCGAATTTGTGCGAGAGGCCTTGAGAAGGCGTTGCCACGTGCGTTGCAGACGGTAGCCGCCCCCACGCTCGAAAAAATTATTCAAAGGGCTAATAAGCGATGCGTGAGGTGCTTGACAAACTGGCTGCCACTGATGAACGGGTTGGTGCGGTGGCTGCGATTCAGAGGGACTTCGCGACGCGCCTCGAGCGACTCGAGAGGGAGCTCGGCCTGGCCACAGTCACGCCTCCGAGGGCGGCAGTCGAGCGCACGGCGGAGGTGGACCCGGAGATCGATGGCACCATCTTCACGATCGGTACGCGGGAAGAGGTCAGTGTCAGTCAGGCCGCCGAGTGCATCCAGGACTGGCCCAAGGCATGCAGCTGCAGGCTCGGTCAAGAGTGCAGGCTGGACGGTCCCCAGCTCAGCAGGTCGTGGGTGTTCGTCGAAGGCCCCACAGCGGCTACCCTTCAGGCGAGGATGTGTCAGGCTCCTGCTGCTGTTCGGCTTCGTGCTGGCGTTTTGCGAAAATTCCATGTGGTTGGGCCTGGTTGCAGGCAGATCCACGTCTGCGTCAGTCGCGACAAGAACCGATGCGACATCGCGAGGGAGAAGGCATGCCGCTCCCTTGAGTAGGCCTCCGAGCGGGAGTTCTCGCCTCAGTACCGTATCGATGTGGGCCTCGAAGGAGGAGTGTCATCATGCCGATTAGAGACGGTCGCGAAAATGAGAGTCTCCCCGCGCGGCTTTCCCACGGCCAGCTGGAATCGGAATGGCGTTTCGAACCTGAGCATCGACCTCGATCGTGCGCGTGAGGTCGCGACAGGTCTCTGCTCTCCGAAGCAGGTTGAGTGGCGTGAGTAGAATTTGGGCGGGAGGGGGAGCGGCCACTTGCGTCCCTTGAAGCACCCGCGCGCGACGTCATGCGAGCCCGCAGGTGCTTGGCGCCACTGCTCACCCCGCGGCGCTCGTGAGTCCGCGGGGGGCCCATGGCGACCGGCATCGCATCGGCGAAGTGCGCCAGCGTGCTGATCTGAACTCTCACCAACGATTTACTTCATTATGTGCCGAGAGTAGTTTCTTCACGATTGGCACTCGGCGGCTTCAGCCCGGCCTCCGCTCATGAGAGGAAGCTTCTGGCCTCGGCTGCTCTTCGGCTTGTCCCGGGCGCCTGTGGGAAATTACCCGCCAGGCAGAAGCCTCTGTCCATCGTGGCGGGCCCCGAACTTTTTGCCTCATCGCTGGAATGTCCGTTCTTCGGATATCCCCAATGCCTCCCTGTCGGCGGCGCAGCGGAAGAAAGCTGAACGAGCGTCCTTGGCCCGTGCTTCGCCGTTGAAAGTTAGCTCAGCACTGCAAGGGGGATCTCAATATTGCGGAGGGTGGAGAAGCTAGAGCGGGCGATAGTCGCTGGCGTCGGATACGAAGTTGCGCGCAGAGCTTTCCAGCCAGACCCCATCCGCTGGCATCGGGGTGCCCGGTCGGAGGCCTGCGTTGACAAGTGCTTCATTGCTACCACCTTGGGTCCTTTTGCGAAGGCCGTCAGAGTGCCCCCCGATGTTGCGAAACCCATGACGTGTTCCCATCGGGCATCAGTGATCAGACTCCTGCTTCGGTAGTAATGCATAGTCGGCCACGTGCTTCTGAGCCCCCCCGCCCCCGCCCTCTTCCTCCTCAGGTCGTCTCGGACCCCCTGCGCGGTGAGCTGGTGGACGAGTATGGGGCGCTTATGAACTTCGACAGATGCGACGCCTCCGAAGCGCTTCAGCTGGCAACTATACGCCGCCGCGCAGCGGGTCGCGCGCGCAGGGGCTTCCAGTTGAGCGCTCGGTCGCGCGCCGCGTTTTTGAGAGCGACGGTCGCTAGGTCCGTTGCGCGTTGCGTTGCGTGGCAGGGCAGCGTGCTTGCGCGGTCGCCGACTGCGCGGCGTCCGCGGGCTCGCCCCCGCCTGCCTGTCTCGGCCCGCGTCGTCGTCTCGCAGAGCGATCTCGTTTGGAACGGCGAGCTGCGCGCGCCCGTGCAGAGACACCGCGCAGCGCTCGATGGCGAGGTGCAGCGTTGCGAGCGTTTTTTTTTCTCTTCCAAAAAGAGATCATCGCGTTGCCGATCGGCGCGGCCCCCGCCTCCCTGGAGTAGATCTTGATTATTTTTGGCGCCTGTTCCAGGCAGGTGGGGCCCCCCTCCCCCCACAGGACGCACTGCTGCAAACAGTCGCGCTGAGCAGAGGTCCGAAGCCAGCCCCCCCCCCCCCCCTCGCCCAATGTCGAAACGCCGAATAAATTATCCTGGCGAAAGACCCAACCATATGCAGTTGTGAGTGCCGCAATTGTGAGTACCTTCTTCGGTGGCGCTCCCTATGGGGCCACGAACCGCATGAGGGGCATGCCGAAATATGGCGGGGTACACAACGCAAAGGAATACGATAGGTCAGATTACGAAAGAATGAACGCGGGTGAGCCAGAGCGCGAGAGAGTCTGAGTGTGAATGGGTCTGCGTGGGAGTGAGTATATTTGCATGAATGCGATCTTGGCTACGCCTAGTGTAAATGTATATGAATGTGAATGGCTCGAGCATGCCTGTCCGAACACTTGCGACACTGGGCGTGGCCGCCGCAGGCAGCTTCCGCGGGAACCCCGACGGCAGCGCCCGCGCGCCGCGACGCCCATGTCGGCACGCCCCTCACGGGGATCGCACCCGCTTCCGCCCCTTCTTTTCCCCCCTCTTTGCCTGCGCGCTCCAAAAATCCAAAGCTGCGGGCGCAGAGCAGCGCGGAGCCCCCGCGACGCGCGCAGGTCGCCGCGGAGGGGTCCCAGCGACGCGCGCAGGTCGTCCGCTGCGCGGAGCACAGAGAGCTAGCCGGCTGGCTGATTGCGGGCAAGGCTCCGGCCGCTGGGCAGAGCGACGACGGGCGAGCGAGGCGCTGAGCAGAGCGCCGCGCGGAATCCCCGCGACGCGCGCTGGTCGCCCCGAGAGGGTCCCAGCGACGCGCGCGGGTCGTCCGCGGCGCGAGGCCGAACAATTATGCGGGCAGTCGAGAGAAGGCGCGGCTCGGGGGGGGCGCTCCTCAGGTCAGGCCTCGCGGATAAACTCGGTGAAGCCGAGCTCCCTGGCGAGGGCCGTCGCCTCCCTCCTGCGCCGCTTCGTGCGCGCTGCAAACTGCTCCAGCTGCTTTCGCAGGCCCTCCGGCGGTCCTGCCAGGAAGAACTCGATGCGCGGCGCCCGCATGAGCAGGAGGTCCTCGTGGCGCGTGGCGCGCGAGAGCAGCGCGTAGAGCTCCAGCCACCAGTCGTCGTCCTCCTTCTTGCCGTTCCCGACCTCGTGGCGGCCGCAGTCCAGGATCACACCTGGGCGACTCGGCCGAGGGAGCAGTGCGCCGGGCAGCCGACGGCCCAGGGCGAGAGTCCACAGGACCGAGGTCTGGCCGCGGACTGCTCGCGCCCCGGAGGTCTGGCCGTCCCCGGAGCGCCGTTCCCCCGCCCCGTCGCCTTCGCGCATGGTGCGCCCCTGGCACGCCACCGTGGTGATGACCCTGCCGTGCGAGAACGGGAAGCCCGTCCGCGTGACCTTGGAGGTGCGGAAGGTGAACGGCTCCGACGTGCGGGGCTCGATGAACACCAGCGGGCCCGCGAGGTCCCCCGTGAGGCTGTCGTCGCGGCGCTTGAGGTCGTCCACGAAGGGCGCGCTCGCGTACTTCTCCATGCGCACCCAGAACCCCAGCGGCAAGCGCTTCAGGTAGATCCTCTTCTCCCCCCCTCTCTCGGCTCTCTCGACGTCGTCCCGATCTCGAGGGTCCACGACGATGTGCGCGATCTGCCCCTCGGCGTCCTTGACGAGGCCGTTCTTGAGGTCGAGCGCTTCCAGGGGCCGGATCCGCATGCCCACGTGCACCGGGAGCAGCCCGTGCATGCCACCGGTGTTCTTCGGGTTGGCACAGTTCATCATCTTGGCGGCGTCCTTGACGCTCATGGTCGGTGCAGACCTGTCGGCGGCCTGCACGAGGAAGAGGGGCTTCTTCAGGACGTCCGCGTCCCGCTGAGCACGCGTGTTCATCCACCGCGCCACGGTGTCCCAGTAGGACCCGATCATGTGGCCGTTCTGGAACCTCTCCTCCCGGAGCCGGCGATCATCGGGTTTCAGCTGCATGGCGTTCCACGCGGCCCGGATGGCCGGAGGGGCCTGCTTCCCCGGTCTGCGCAGGAACGCCATGAGATCTCGGAGCTTGGGGTCCTTGAAGCGGTGGCGCCATGCGAGCTGCGCCACTTGGACCTCAGGTGGAGCTCCCTGAGGGGCCACGAAATCTGTGAGGGGTGTGCCAAAATGGAGCGGTGGCGCCATGCGAGCTGCGCCACTTGGACCGTAAATGGAGCTCCCTATGGGGCCACGAAGCGTGTGAGGGGTGTGCCAAAAAGGGGCGGTGGCGCCATGCGAGCTGCGCCACGTGGACCTTAGGTGGAGCTCCCTATGGGGCCACGAAGCGTGTGATGGGTGTGCCAAAAGGAGCTCCCTGAGGGGCCACGAAATCTGTGAGGGGTGTGCCAAAATGGGGCGGTGGCGCCATGCGAGCTGCGCCACTTGGACCGTAGATGGAGCTCCCTATGGGGCCACGAAACGTGTGAGGGGTGTGCCAAAATGGGGCGGTGGCGCCATGCGAGCTGCGCCACTTGGACCTTAGGTGGAGCTCCCCATGGGGCCACGAAACGTGTGAGGGGTGTGCCAAAATGTGTGTGCGGGACGCATGCGGGCACACCCACTGGGACCTTCGGTGGAGCTCCGTATGGGGCCACGAAACGTGCGATGATGGCGACGAGGACAACGATGATGGTGATGACGACGATGATGGTGATGATGACGATGATGGTTATGATGGCGGCCATGATGTTGATGCTGATTACGATGATGATGATGATAATGATTATGATAATGATGATGATGACGACGATGATGATGATGATGACGACGATGACGATGAGGACGATAGGAGGGGAGAGGAGGCGGAGGAGGAGAGGAGGAGGAAGGAGACGCGAGGCACCGTCTCTTCAAAGCGAGGACCCAACACCACAGGATGGTAAGGAAAAACAAGGACACGTGAGCAAAGACTTGGCGCGCGAATTCGCACGCTGGCGCGGAAGTCCACGCCCCCGCGCAGGGGGCTCGACTGCGGCGCAGCTTCGGGGGGGGGGGGTCCGCGGCGGCGCGGGCCAAGGGCTCTGGCCGCTGGGGCAGGGGGCGGCCGCGCGATCTCCCGAATCCATCGCCGCGGAGCTCAACAGGCATTGGCCACCGATTTTCGCCCTTGCAACCCCGCCCCCTGGCGATGCCGAGCGGCGCGTGCAGGAGTTCGTCCTGGGCTCGAAGGACTTCCGGGGCTTCCCTCCTCCGCCCTTGGGCTCGATTGCGGGGCGCCTCTCTCGCGCGTCGTCGTCAGCCCCTGGCCCCGATTGTCTCCACTTCGCGCCTTGGAAGCATGGCGACGGCACTGGGGTTCGAATCGGTATTACCTCATGTGCTTGAGGGGCATTCATGCCATCGTCTAGCGCTTCGCTCCATGCGTTTCTCCTAAACTGGTGCCCGACGGGGGCCCGACTTCCAGCGGCGCTGCGCCCGCTCGGGTGGCGACGCTTGCCCGTCGGGGCTCCAGAATTCGCCCAACAAAATTATAGCCGCGGCCATCCATCGATCAGTTAGGTTTGTAAAGCCGCGCAAGCGCGATGGGGCCCCCTCGCAAAGGGGGCGCGTCCCAGGGCACAACTGGTTCAACGGCGTGATCGATCTTGACTCGGCTGCGCGTAGAAGTAGCGTTCGCTGCTGTGGTGACCCCTTCTCAGGCCACTGCCCTGCTTGCTTTCGATTTCGCCCGAACCATCCCCTTCTGCCCGCCAATCTGGGATGCTTTGCGCTGTCCATCTTGCTCCCTGCCCGAGGGGCAATTAAGCTTGCGGCTGCTGTCTTTCTTCTATCTTGCGAATGTATGCTTCCCTGCCCGTGTGATATTGATGTATGATTATTTTGGCTTGTGTCGGGCGTCCAGCGGGGCTGTTTCATCTTCTGTGTGAACCCAGTTCTTCGCGATATGGAGCGCCACGGCAATCGGTTGCGCAGAGGCATCATGCATGCGCGCGCGAGCGACATTGGCGCAGCGCAGTCACCTGGCATCGGCGTGCGCTGTTTAATCTTGGCAGGGCCTTTAGGCTGGCATCTCGCTTAGTTCAACTGGATCTGAAATCTAGAACAATGCATTGCCATCCCTCTCCAAGAGGCGCACTCTGACTCTGCCGCCCGCATGCATGCGCGCTGCTCTTGCTGAGGTGCGCCCTCGCTGGCAAGACTTTGCCGAAGCTTCGAAGACGGTTTATCTCGGCTGCGCCATCGACCCAGGCGCCACTCCATATGGCGCGCGGGATGCTCCTGTCGCTAAAGCGCGCGACCGCGTCGAGTCGATGGCCAGCCGCAGAGCTGCGCGCGGCGCGCTTGCACCCCTCTTCAGCTAGTCCGTTTTGGCAGTGCTCTGCTAGAAGCAACAGCTTTATCACACGTCGTGGGCAGCGGCTTAGGTCGACAGGAGGCTCTTGCCGAGGCTGTTCCGCGTTCAGATCGGGTTGCTTTGGAGTCTTGATTGGCTTGTCGCTGCGCGAGCGGGGTTGCGCGCAGCCGCGCAGCTTCCTCTCGACTGGCGTGGGGGCCCTGGTGTGTTCGGCCCTTGCCGCGGGCGCGACGTGGCCCTGCGTGCTGGCGCGGCTGGGGAACTCGCTTCGGGAGTTGGGGGAGGTGGGCTGGCGGCGCTCTGAGAGCCTCGCGCCGCTGTTCTCGGGCTCGCCGTCGATCGCGGCCGTGCCCGAGGAGGCCGCGCTCGGCTTCGCCTCTGGTGCTCGCCTGCGCGGCCTGGGTGCTCGCCTGCGCGGCCTGGGGGGCTGCCGCGCCGAAGTGGCCCCGCGGGGCCTGGCCGCCCGCGCTGGCAGGGTCGTTATGCGCAGGCGTTTGCGAAGGCGCTCGCGGCCCCCCTCTCGAGCGTCAGATCGTCGGAGGGCCGGGAGGCCTTTCGGGTTCGCTGTTCTGTCTTTCCCCAGAGGACCGAAGAGCGGTCGGGCGTGCTCCGAGGTCCGCCTCATCCTCGCGGACCTTCTCCGTTCTTCGGGCCTGGCTCGGAGGGCGGTGCGCTGGCGGGCGCATGCAGAGACCCGTCGGTTGCATTTTCGCGTGCCGCGCCTAGCCTGGCACCATTCAGCGCCATCTCCTCTCTTGTCCGCGCGTCTTCTTCTGGGCGCCCAGGGCCCTCGCATCCCTCAAGCGTTGCCTTCGCCCTTGGGCCTCGCGGCCGAAATTTGTCGCTTGTCCTCGCCATCTACCACAAGTGCAGGCTAGGTTCCCGTATGTCCTCGGGTCTGTGTCGGGCGTTGTCCTCTACAGCAGCAGGTTCGTTGGTCGATGCGGTTCGCTTGGCGGTCCAGTTGCCCTTCCGTCGGCCGCAGAGAGTGCGGCTAGATCGCGGAGCTCTTGCCGATGCGGTCGAGCAGGCCGCCCGCGCAGTAGCTACCCTCGGTTGCCCAGCTCGTGGATGGAACTTCTCCTGGCGGGGGTCGAGCAGTTGTGGTGAGGAAGGGCTCGAAAAAGTGAGCATCAATGGTGAAAGTAGTTCGGGTAGTAACAGCAGTCAAGTGGTGTTGACAGTCCTGGTTGGGCACGCTCCGCGTCCTCCTCCTCCTCCTCCTCCTCCTCCTCCTCCTCACCCTCCTCCTCCTCCTCCTCCTCCTCCTCCTCCTCCTCCTCCTCCTCCTCCTCCTCTTCCCCCTCCTCCGCGCGGCCCTTGTGGATCCCGAGTCCGAGGGGGCCGCCCGGACACTTGGCAATGGCGAGCGCGCGCTGCCGCGCCCGTGGCCGCCAGCCCCGCGCGGGCAACAGCGCCGCCTTCGGTATCCTTCCGCTCCTCCTTCTCATCCTCCTCCTACCTCCCTCTCTTTCTCCCTTTCCTCCTCCTCCTCCTCCTCCTCCTCTCTCCTCCTCCTCCTCCTCTCCTCCTCTTCCTCTTCCCCCTCCTCCCTCCTCCTCCTCCTCCTCCTCCTCATCCTCCTCTCCTCCTCCTCCTCTCCTCCTCCTCCTCCTCCTCCTCTCCTCCTCCTCCCCCTCCTCCTCCTCCTCCCCCTCCTCCTCCTCCCCCTCCTCCTTTATCCTCCTTTTCGTCGTCGTCCTCCTCCTCCTCCTCCTCCTCCTGATCCCCCTCTTCCTCATCCGCTGACTCCTCCTCGGGCCTCGTGTAGCACCCCTCGCGAGGCCCAGGGGGCCCCAGGGGCTCCAGAGTGGAACGAAAACCTAAGGGCACCTCGGGCCCGGGACATTTTCAGCACCCCCCGAGGAGTACTGTCGGGACGGGTAACGCCTTCCTCCTCCTCCTCCTCCTCCTCCTTCTCCTCCTCCTTCTTCTCCTCCTCCTCCTCCTCCTTTTCTTCCTCCTCCTCCTCCTCCTTCTCCTCTTCCTCCTCCTCCTCCTCTTTATCCTCCTCCCCCCTCCTCCTCCCTCCTCCTCCTCCTCCCTCCTCCTCCTCCTCCTCCTCCTCCTCCTGTCCTCCTCCTCCCTCTCCTCCTCCTCCTCCTCCCTCCTCCTCTCCTCCTCCTCCTCCTCCTCCTCCTCCTCCGCCCTCCTCCTCCTTCTCCTCGTCCTCCTCCTCGTCCTCCTCCTCCTCCTCCTCCTCCTCCTGCTCCTCCTCCTCCTCCTTCCTCCTCAGACCCGCCCGATTCGCATGGATTTGTGTAGTGGGGCATGTGCTTACCCTCTTGAAAAGCTCGGCTCATCCTCTTTTTTCGTGCCCTCCTCTGCTTCGGCGCGCCCCGCCTTTGGCCCGACCGGCGCCGGACCGCTTCCGTACCTCTGCGCCCGACGACTTGAATAAGCTGACTCCCGTGACTCGGGCCCCGTGTTATCCGAGCTCGAGGCTTTGGCCCCCCCCGCTCGGGGCCAGGGGTCCCTTGCTCCCCAGGCCCTGCTGGCTGCTCGACGGGCTCCTGCAGGCTCCTCGCGCCCCTCCTCCCCCCCAGGGGCGGCGCTGGCGGCGGGGCCAGCGCCCACAGAGGCGCAGGCGGGCCGTCGCCGGGGGCGTGCCTCCTTGGAGGCGTCGGGTGCAGCAGAGAGGCCTCGCGTGCTCGGGCAGCTCGGCCAAGGGCAGCTCCTGGAAGTGGATGTGACGGCGTCGCGGGGGTCGTTCTCGGCACTCCTCGGCGCCCCCCTGCAAGTGTGGAAGGAACCCGTGTAATACCCTCATATATACTCCTTATCCTTACCTCTCCCGCACCTGGCCGTTTGGGCTCAGGTACTGAGTTGGAGCGATCGTACCTTGATCGCTTGGGAGGGAAAGATATCCATCTATCCCTCCATCTCTCTACCAACGGATCAGGGGTTCTGTACTCTTGTACTTCAACCCCATACACAGGTTATCAGCCCTTTAACGCTCACCTTCACCGACTCGCCCGCGGTGACCTTGCATGCGAGCCCAATGGAGCCGCTTCGGCGCATGCGCCGTAAGGGTTCCATTGGGGCTTCGCGTCCAAGCTCTCCCACGGTGCGACGGCTCGGTGACGAGTTGGAGAGCATTAATGCGGACTGTGTTGGTGTCCCCGATACCCCCCCCAGCTCCCGAGGACCCGAGGCGCGTCTAGCTGCTGAACTTCGCCGCAGCGCCGCCCGCGGGGGGACAGGAGAAGGAGTAGGAACAGGAAGGAAGGAGTTTCACACGCCGACCTTCGATCCTCCCTCCCCTTCCCCGTCGGGAGCAATCCCAACCGCGTCAGGCGAAAGCCTTACCGGTCTCGATACTCCAGGGCGCTTTCGCGCTAACCGCCGATGGACCTCAGGTGCTGGGACCCCCAGCCCTGCGACCGTCCCTGTGGCGGAGCACGTAGCTACCTTCGAGGAACTCAGTAGACCAGTGTCGGCACAGCCACAGACGCGGTACCCCAAGGTATCATCGGATGAGACACCACACACACATGGTCCGAGTCGCAGCTCGTCCGCGCGCAACCGCCGTGGAGCCCCAGGCCCATACGGCGAAAGCAGGTCGAGCCCGCGCACTGCCTCTCAGAGGCCATGCACTCCCCGCGACAGGGGACACAGGGAAGCTGACGCTCCCCACCTCTCCATCTCAGACGACCAGCTGGCGGAGACGTCCGCCGCAGGTGACATAGCTGAGCTCAGAGACCAGGTTGAAACCTTCGTGTCCAGCCAATACTCTGGACTACTACAGAGCGTTCAGACGAACGCCACTGATACTGCAGCCATACGTCGCGATCTTGACGGCGCCTTAGGGATCATCGATTCCAGGATCGCCGAAGATCGACGCATCATAGGAGAACTGCAGTACCAGGTTGATCGTGAGGTGTCACACTCAGGTGAACGAACGGCGATGGTCGAGAACCTGCGCAACTATCTCGCGCAGATGGAGCAACAACTTGTGATCGTACGCGACACAGGCATTTCTGCGGTCAGGATTTTACATGATGAGATCCACGACCAGCTCCGTAACCGACCAACTCCAACCGAGGCCACAGACCTCGGCGACGTTCAGGCTCAGATCAATGATCTTCGATCTTACCTAGACCACACTACGGCGACGCTTCTTACCGAAGCACACACAAACTCGTCGAACCTGATCGACATGTTGCAGCGTACTGAGAGAGTCATCACTCAAAGGCTTGATGCGACCAACGCTGTCGTGCAGCCACTTGCTAACCGGATCTCTGACATAGAGCAGCGTTTTCCTGGTGTACAGGACGCCCTGGCAGAGTTGCGTGTCGGACGAGCCCAGACTGGCCAGCTGGATTCTCCTCCCACGGTTTACGATTTCGCCCGCCTCACTGACAGGTTGCAGGAGGTTGAGGAGGCGGCGGACCACACGCAGTTAGAGCTCTCCCAGGTTATTCAAGAAAGAGATACTGAGAAGGTACGTGTTGAGAATTATCTCGCACGTCTGGAAAGCGAGGTGGAGGCACAAAGCGCCCGTCTCCGAGCATGCGAGCATCGACTTGATCGGTATTCACAACGGTCTCGGGATACTGATGAGTATACACGCCAAAAGGTGGGTCAAATACAAGAAGACATGACGAGCTGGACCAATCAGCTGATCGACCACACTAACGACACCAACATTCACCTTCGACCTGCAGCCGACCTGCACAGGCCGACGGCAGCGTCCGCCGAAGCACCACAAGCTTCAGCAGGACAACAACGACGTACATCTCCAGGAGCAGCCTCAGCGGCAGCTTCTGCGCAGACACGTCATGTGTCTCCTGTGCGCACAGAACCAACCATCGACGGTGCACCGATACCCTCACAACCAGTGTCTGCGGTGTCGGTACATACAACGACGCCTATCAAGGAGTCAGACACCGTCCGAGTACCTGTCTTGCCTAAGATCACGCAGCTGCTGGAGTGGCAGCAAAGAGTGCGAAAGAACTTCGGGGCCGCCTCAGGGCGACCATCCAAAGCATACGCCTTCCTATGCGTGGCAGAACAGCCCGAATGTACATTCGAGGATTTACAAGACAGTGGAGACTTTGAGAGCATCGATTGCAAACTCGCAACCGCTATGAGCGACATCTTATCCTCAGACTTACCCTACCAAATCAGGCTCATCGAGACCAGAGAGCACAAAGCAGGACGCATGCTCAAAGGACGCCAGATATACTGGCATATCCTACAGTCCTACAAAGTGACAGACGTGGACGACGATCTGCACGATTTCGAGCGCCTTAAAGAACTGAGGATGAGAGACGAAGATTTGCAACGTTTCATTACCGATTGGGACGCCTTACTCTTGGAATGCCGAGAAGTACCCGATCCAAAGATATTGGAATCGCTATTCCGCACACAGATTCGTAGACATGCATGGATGAAACAAGACATGTACGAGTACCAGCGCATGAAGATGAGCGACCCGAATCGTACCTACGGTTGGCTTCGACAGCGTGTCCTGGACATACTGGAGATTAAACAATTGGAGAAGAATCAAAACAAGCTACGGTACGAACGCGAGACACGATCTCAGGTTAACGTGTGCGTTGCATGGAAGAAAGGCAATTGTCGCAATGGTGAACGGTGCAAGGCTTTACATACATATTCCAGGGATTGGAAGCACAACAAATCTTCCAGAACATCGACGGCTGGTGGCAACCCCCGCCGTAGTATGTCCACTCCTGCGAATCACAAGAAGCCAGCATCAAGGCCGTTCTGCTTCGATTTTGCCAAGCGCAACACATGTACCAGAGGTGATAAGTGTAACTACCCGCACGTCGCACAGTGCAAGGATTTCGCACAGAACAAGTGCACAAAGGCGACAAATGCAAATACGCTCATCTCGCACCTGGTGCAAAGACTCCTGAACGAAGCCCGAGTCGACCACGGACTTCCAGCCAGGACAGCCGTGGCCGATCACCATCCCGCGGATCAGGAAGCCAACGGTCTTCACAACGCGGGGGGTTTCGCTACGCAAGCGATTCACGACAGGGACGTGACAACCGACGCCAATACGACCGATCCCGTTCGACATCCAGGAGGTCCCACGACTCTCGCAGCCAATCGAGAAGTCGTTGCGACAGATCTTCGAGATCTACCTCCCGAGGACGAGACAATCGTGGCGGCGGACGCGGCAGTCCACGCGGCCGTGATAGATCATATGGCAGTGACAAAGGACGTGGCAAGCGGTATCCGAGCCGCGGATCGCCCCGTGGTTCACCCAACACTAGAGCACGTTCTCCTGCCAACTTTAGACGTTCACGCCGTTCAGACCGCAGTTACGTCATCCGTGACAAGACCCTCATGGCCAACACTAAGGCCACAGCGACAGCTACCAAGACACGTCGTCGGATACGCTTCGACGTACGCAACGTGGACTACTACTTCCATACCATATCTGGCAGAGCCAGACTGGACAGATGGAAAGAGCTGCCGAATGAGGGTGACACCGTCAAAGTACCAGATCCATTACCACAAAAATGGTGGGATGATAGTGCAGAGGCCTTACGAGAATGTCAAAAAGAGGCACAACTATGGTACGACGAACTGTACGACTACCGACACAACAAAGAGTCGGTGGCCACACCAACTGCGATCCGAAAGCATGACGACACTGTCCAGCAGTCATCAAAGACTGCCCAGACGACAACAACGACAAAGCAAGTCGACACTCCACGTTCGACTGCAGCATTGACAAGGTCTTGGGTTCTTGACAGTGGATCTGCCCATCATATTCAGGGAAAACATGAACTTACGCAGACCGAGTCGGATCGCATATCTATTCGCGAAGAGCATATTCTGGAAACTGCAAATGGTGATCGTACCGTCAACGAGCACTACGACATACGGCTACCCGAGGTTGGACTGCATAGTTCAGCCCTTGCTTTACCAGACTGCCCATCATTACTATCAGTTGGAAAATTGATTGAGGTTGATGGCTTTCGACAGCTTTGGGACCCTGAGATGGGCTACATGCTTCAGGATCCGGGGGGCCAATGGTATAATATTCCAGTCAACAATCGAGTGCCAGAGTTACGACTCGACGACTTAACACGGATACCACCACCACGTTTATGCACTTCGTCAGCGCCCCGCCGTCGTCAGCGAAAGCGTTCATCCGCCCGCTGTAACGACACTTGTTGGGGCTGCAAAACTACAGAGCAACCAACCACTGCAGACGAGCTACGACCCCACATAGGGACCTGCCCCAAGAGACCACATGTCGGAGAGGGAGGAGGAGCACGGACCATCACGGTCGAAGAACCTCCCGACACACGCACAGACGAGCCCAACGTGGACACAACCACCGACTCGCCTATGTCTCAGACGCAGTGTTCTCCTCCACAATGCGGGGGGTTCGATATAGCTCAAGCAGACAACGACATGCCGACAGAGACACCCACACGAACGCATTCAGACAACGATCGAGTTCTACCCAACAGACAAAAGAAACCGATCGACCCGATGCATTACATGACTCACAGCCCAAAACATCCTGACTGTGAGATCTGTTCTCGTACGATGGCACAGAATGCCCCGTGTAGACGACAGCACAAACCACATCCACCGGCAGACCCCACCGACGAGGATAACGCCTACGAGGCTTTTGTCCCGAAGAAGTTCGGCGAGGCTCTAACTGCCGACCATATCGCACTGGCCAAAGACGATGCCGCGGACAAACATGGCGACAAATATGCACTTGTTGTCCTTGACAGATATACTGGCATCTTCATGGCCTACCCAGCGCTACACAAAGACGCAGCTACTACAAAGGCATCCTTTCAACAGTTCATTGCCGCGAACGATGAGGTGAAGCATATCTACACAGACAACTCTGGAGAGCTTCAGAAAGCTCGCCGCCAACTGGGATGGAGACACGACACGAGTACGCCACATCGTCCACAGACAAATGGATTGATTGAGCGCGTTGTCAAAATAGTCATTCTTGGTACCAGAGCTGTGTTACATATGTCTGATCTGGGACACGAATGGTGGAAAGAGGCCATGCAAGCCTTTTGCTGTGGACACAACTTTGTGCATACATCCACGGGCGTCGCTGCCCTCAACGAGGAGCATGCAGAAAAGACAGCTCATGAAATAAGATTTGGCGAAAGCTTTCCTGGGCACTGCATGCCATTCGGTGCTCGGATATTTTGGAAATGCCTCAACCCCGAGATTAACAACGAGACTGCAAAGTTTAAAGAAAACACTCGGGAAGGGTTATTCATGGGATACCACTTACACTCTGGTGGACGATGGTCAGGTGACTACCTTGTTTTGGACACGGCTACATATGCCAAGAATCCTGATGGTGAACTGTGTCATGTGCACAGAGTCAAAGACATCATCATCCCTGATGGCAAGTTCACCTACCCCGTGAAAGATGGTACCCTACGACATCACAACCCGGAGGCACACGACGAGGTGAAGGCCTCTACTTCTCGCCCCTTGGGTGACAAGCCAATGCCTGATCCTCCACTTTCCTACCCTAAAGAATGGGATGATCCGTCTATGATGACAACGGAAGATAACGCTGTTGATATTCAGACATCGGCTTCTGAAGTTGCTGCACCAGCGCCGGAGCCAGACTACTGGGAACAGCGTGGATATTGCGTCATCAGGCACATTCGTACCCCAAGAAAGAAACTGTTCATTCCGACGGACGACGTCATGAATATACCGGTACCTGTTGACCAACTCGACGTGACACGAGATTTCAAAACAACTTCTACTTTCGAAGGCGAAAGTAACTTCCGAGATGTTTGGGATGGTGTTAGCGCCAACGACCACAGGGAGCTGAGCGAGCCATGGACAGGCACGATACAGTTCTATGAGCTTCCAAAAATGACGCCAGACGGCAAAATGGTGGTTCGTGGACGTGAGACACGTGTGCAGACTACAACACGTCCTGAACACGTTCTTCCCGAGCATTGGAAAACACTTTCTCGTGGACAGCAAAAGAAAGAGATCGATTACGCCAACGACGTTAAACGAGCTCGTGAGATTCGTGATCGTGCTGCATTGAGAGTGTGGACAAGACAGGATAAACAGGTCAACAATTTCCGTACTACTACATCAGGCGGACCCACATGGAATACTGTGGAACGACGGATTACATACGACACTGACAATGGCGACGTCATCCGCGATGAGAATGTCAAAGGCGTGACAAACAAAGAAATACTGTATGCCAAATTACCTGGTGGGCCACGTGACATTACCACGGTAATATACTACCGTCAACTACCACAACAGCACGATGGAGAAGAACGTGCTTTGGTATTTGTGGATAATGAGGGAACCGACTTTGGGACTTTGAACCCGCTTATACGCAAGTTCACCCAGTCGGTAGCAATACCAACCATGCCACGTGAGACCAACTACACGCCGGCACACAGAGATAAAATACCAGATTCGACATGGTCACGCCCAGCATTAGTTACCAGAAACCCGAGTAAGAAAGAAGTTGCCGCAGAACCACGCGCACAAGAAGCCCTACGAAAAGAATACGAGAGATTGGAAAAGAAACAAACATGGATGTTGGAGACTGTTGCAGAAAAAGCTGATATTGAGTCACAAGCTATCCGCAATGGAACAAAGGTGCATTTCTTCAATATCTTGGAGTTATCTTCAGTCAAACATTAGGAACTTCCTCCTGATCTACGTAAATTCAAGGGCAGAGTGGTGGTTCAGGGCAATACAGGCAAAGATGAAACTGGTTTGGCCGCCATATTCGCCGACGCCGCTTCCAGCGCTTCGCATATAGAGGCTTCCAAACTTTGCGATGCTACTGCGTTATTACCGCAATATGCGTGAGAGCAAAGTGACGCACCTGGAGCTTACACGCAGGCATTATTATACGGCGACGGACGAATCGATCCAGTTGATACCTGGATTACTATACCTAAATGGCGACAACCGACATCATGGTCAAAATACAATAACCCAGTGTGCCGATTGCGATTGGCACTATACGGACACCCTCTCGCAGGTGTCTTTTGGGAACGAAAATGCCGTACATGCTTGGAAAGCGTCGGTTTCGAGCCTATTTCAGGATGGGAATGCGTATGGAGACACAACAAACTGGGACTGATACTTTCAGTATATGTGGACGATTTTAAATTGGCCGGCCCAGCTCATAATCTACAGACTGGCTGGGATTATATTCGCAAAAGCGGTATCGATTTGGATCCACCTACTCCATACTCACAATATTTGGGTTGTGGACAACAAGCATATGATGTACCGCAGAGCATCTTAGACAAAAGAATGTCCACAATACGCCCTATGCTACCTGTACACAATGAGAAAGATTACAATACGGCAAAACACGTTCGTGGCATTCGACATGACATGCTTGGTTTTACAGATCAGTGCATTGAGCGGTACCTGGAATGCGCCTCCAAGCGCGCCCAGGGAACAGGGTCACGTCGGAAACGATCCGACTCGCCGAGGGCTTCGCGATCCAAATCGCCATCCTCCTCCGGGTCGGTCGCCAGACCTACTAGTGTGCTCAACGCACGGACAAGATCATCCAGCCCAGCAAAATCGATCGACACAACTTCTGCCAATACCATACCCGCCACATACCATGATCTACCCGACGCAGAGACCCCTGGCATCGAGGACACCTCCTTCACTGAGTCCGACTATTCAGACGAGGGCGTTCTCGGCCAGGACGCGGCAAGTGCACGAATGAAGATCCTGTACTTGGCACGTTGCTGTCGTTTCGATCTTTTACATCCGGTATGTATGTTGGCCAGAGAAATTACCAAATGGAATACTACATGTGACAAACGTCTACATCGGTTGATATGCTACATCAAAACGACGCGTACACATTGCTTACACGGATGGATAGGCGATTCGTCAGACAAGTTATCCATCATGCTCTTCACTGACGCCTCGTTCGCTGATTGCATTACACCATCCAAATCCACTACCGGTGTTTTTGCTGCGCTTGTTGGACCCAATACGTTCTTTCCTGTCAACGCTGTATGTAAGAAACAAACGGTTGTTTCACATTCATCAACTGAATCGGAGATTGTTGCTCTCGATTCCGCACTGCGACTGGAAGGGTTACCACTACTATCATTCTGGGAAGCCGTGGTGGGAGTTGCCAAAACATGCAAAGAGAAGAATACATGCCTGAGTTGCCATCGACACGTTGACCCGGCGATGTGTCCTACATTGGCAGCCAAAAAGAAGCGTAAACCATCGCCTCGCAAGGCACCCCCTACTCGGGGATCTTCTCCTAGCCGTAGGCAACTACCGCTATATACGGATTTACCTACGACTCCAAAGAGACGTACAATATCCCATGAAGGTACCGTACTACACGTGGATCCAGAGCCAGCTCCAGAGATCAGTGCACCGAAAGTACGACTTATCGTCCTGGAGGATAACCAGGCCGTTATCAAAATTATCCAAAAGGGACGTACACCAGCACTTCGTCATCTTCATCGTACTCATCGTATCAATCTGGATTGGATATGCGAAACATGCCAAATTGAACATATCGAGCTTAAATACGTAGGAACAAAAGAGCAGATCGCAGATATGATGACCAAACATTTCGAGACCAAGAAAGCAGACCTTTGGAAGGATCTCTTGGCACACTCGCTTATCTTTCCCGTTACTCCGATACAATGTCTTCCGATGCGAGGGCCTCGGAGGCCCGACGGTTTACCTCATGAAGCGGAACCTCCTAAATTGAATGGATGCCCAGAAATATGCAAGATATTGCTGACGGAAAAAGAAAGATGGGGCGAGGTAGGACCAGAATGCGGATTTCAGTGTGTTGGGCAAGCTAGCCACGAGGGGCTATGTGCATGCATGTACCACATTGGCGTACCAGCCGCAGATATTGCGTCGCGCACACCTCGTTCACGCGCACGTTCACCGCACGGTAGACATCCACGCCGTCCTCCCTCACCTCCACGAGATGCAGAGAGAGTTAGGACATTGATTATTCGTTCACACCGCAGCAATTTTACGACTCGAGCTGCAATGCTTACAAGCATCCTGTTCTCCGCTTGCGAGGCCAAAATAAGTGAGATCGGTTCTAATCCCGACCCCCCCATCCACGAGATGGATCAGGCACAGCCGCTCAACCTCGTCGGCTGGCCCATCGGCTACGACAAGGAGTACGACCCGAACGCCAGGGGCGATGACCGCGTGGGCTTCGCGTACCACGCTCAAACTGGTCGTCCTCGTGATCCCGAAGATGGTTACATATACATACATCAACGGCGTGCGGATCGAAGCGGAGAGTTCGATCTTCGCGTACCCGACGAATCTTCTATTCGTGAACTTGCCCGCTTCGCATCCGTCGAGGCTAAGAAATGGGCCAGCGCCGGGAGTGGATCCGTCGGCGGCAACGCCAACTACGAGTACAACACGTTCACAGCTACGCCGTGGCTATCATTCATGCGTGCTATGTGTATGATTTCCAGCCTTTTCAATCGTAATCCTTCAGTACAAGAAAGTGTTCGTGGACTACATGATCACTTGAACGCGGTGATCCCAGGATCACACCGCAAATGTCCACCAGAGAACTTTCCGACAATGATACTGAATACGGAGTGGATGATGATTCGCAACGATTGGTCCAAAATTGGCAGTGCAGTACTGGGACAGTACACCGAGGACAGCGTTGCGGATACGCAAAGATACTACAACAATGGTCTGTGTGCACCATCCGATGTATACCAGAATGGATTGTGATCGTGCAATGGCCAAGTTACCTACTCGTCCACCTGGCCTTGCCAGGACATCGGATACATCTGGACACATCGGCCACATTGTTGAAGATAACTTGGTCACCAACATGAGAGCATTTTCCGACCTTAACCAAA
The DNA here is from genome assembly GCA_963575745.1 of Prorocentrum cordatum. Lineage (NCBI taxonomy): Eukaryota > Dinophyceae > Prorocentrales > Prorocentraceae > Prorocentrum > Prorocentrum cordatum. Next base: position 181,257 of record CAUYUJ010018733.1, read on the forward strand.
CAAACAAGTTCCGCCGCAAGCTTACTACATGGTTGACTGCGCGCGGAGGCTTTGGAAGTGTCGGATCAAACTCCAAGACGGTGGCAACGCCATCCGACCGTCCGAATGGTTGGGTGGCGATATTGGACGATCCACAAGATACAGAGCGTACCTATCGTTGGACACCATACAACGAGGGCAACGACTTCTTCGGCGAAGCTGCTGACCAGATCGGTTCGAATGACCCTGGCCTGACTCCTGGCAATGATGTTGACCCATTTGGGCTGGACCACGCAAAATACAGTGCTTTCTGTGGTGGTCGCTTGGTTTCTACACTATTATCAGACAATGGGTGGCACTCCCTCATACAAGAGGACTTGGGACTACTATTACATCATGCGTTTGGGCCATCGGGTCACGCGTACAAATGGACCAACTTATACACTGACTCAACATGGATCATGCATCCCAAGCAAGGGACTAAGGGTGCAAAACACAAGAAGTACCCCACTTTCGGCATCGATGAGCTCAACGCTGCCCAGAAGAGAATCGACCTCGCCAATGCATCAAATACTGCTCTTGTACCGCTATTCATGCCGTGCCTCAACCGCGCGGAATACATGGGCGGCGCTACTCTTGAGCACCTGTCGACCATGATCCGCGACGACATCATGATGTGGGCATTCTCTTTTGGCAATTACAGGGAATGGTTCAGACAGAATGACACGCCGATTGGTCAAGATTGCGTTCTCTTGCCTGAAGCTGGTTATGAAGGCGTACGATACGGAATGGAGGAACTACGCAAGCAACGTTTCGAGAAAGAAGAAAGCCGTATCAACGCTCTTCTCAACAATCAGTTTGAGAACACCCTCGAGCAGCGCAATATGATCAGGAAGATCCGCGAAGCCAGAGGCCTCATGTTTCAAAGCGACAACGCTTCCATCAAGAAGTGGCGCGAGCTGAACGAGACCATCTGGGAATACTGGGCCAATGATTTCCCATCATCCATAAACAAAGACACTATCACAGGGGACTCAATGCCATGGTAGTATGGAGTGCGAACGACATCGCATGTGCTAATCCTGGACAGAACACCATCGACATGCGCCGACATCACAGTCGTGCTCCTACCAACGTACACGAGCTCCAAAAGATGGAATGTGAGGGCGGCGTCCCGACGCTCATGCCCGTACATGTGCTCGTGGACGTATCACGTTTTGTCGATGTGATGCAGTATTTCCGCTGCCCCACGGTCATGGGACCTGGAAAAGCAGCGCAATGGGGCGCACACCCGAACTTTGATCACCACACGAGCGACTTGATCACTATCATGCAGAACCGTGGTATCACTGTTCTTCCTTCCGACCATTGGGTGGATACGTACGACAGGGTTACCCCGCAGGCTTGGCACGCCAAACAGAACAACCACAACATGGCAATCTTTACAACGCAATTCTGCGACGCAGTATGCTATCGCAATTTTTGCGCCTTGATACAGTCTCTTCCTTCTCAGCCATATCCATTCAGGCCGCCATTGCTGACTTCTGTCACGGACAACCAGGCCTACACACAGGCCAAAGAAATCATGGCAGCCCTCGACTTCAGAGAAAAGTTGACAAACGAATGGAAAAGAGACCTCAGCCTCACAACGTTGATGACACAGACGGCAAACGAGATGGCTCATTGTGCGTGGATGGCGTCATGTGCCGAGGGCACATTGCCGGCATCACTGCCTGCCGAGACGGGCGACACGACTGAGCCGACTCCTGGAAGGTCGACGCGTACGCCAGCACCTGATCCTGGCGATCCTGACCAAACCCTTCCTGATAATGATTCATGGGTTATTGCATACAACGACTTATTCCAGTACCTTATGCTGTTGATCAAAGAATATCCTGGGGCTTGGGCATCTTGGCATTCTCTTGAGAAAGATGAACTTCTAGAACCCAAGATCGTCAAAACTGTTGAAGATGCACATGCAGTTACTTGGGTTGTATTCGAGCAATTCTTACATCAGATCAAAGACTTGGATGGAGACGATAATGCGACCAAATCAAGACTCATTGCAGAAGAAAACAGATTGTCTTCTCTCCGCATCGGCCCAGCTGCCGAGAACGAGAAGAACATCGAGGCATGCAAAACATTCTTCAAACAGAATGCACTGGATCGAGTTGCTTTGGGTCATGACCCTAATGTTCCTACATCCGTATGGAGGGCAGCTGATGACACAGCACAGCCAGCCCCACCAGGCCCATTGCCCGATCCACTGCAACCTGGACCGCAATCGATCAAAGCGTCGCAACCATCGACTCCAGAGCCTAAAGCAGAACAACAACCAGCAGATCAGCTCCCAAAAGCTGAGGCGGTACCGATCCCTGATGACGGCACCAACCTTGAGGCAATGGAGCTGGAGGCAACTCCTGCTGAGGAGGAGCCTTCTCCACATGAGATGAATATATTGTCATGGCAGGACAGTTGTGAGCGTTCCATGCACGAGGATACCAGCAAGCTCGGGATCTTCGACAACCCATGCACTATTCGCGAATGGAAGTTACAGTATGGCGTCAAATATGAACATCCATACATGTGCCCCATGTTGCGGGGCACGACAGCGACCAATGGATTTGCCTGCGTCGAAGACCAAGAGTGGTACGAGCAGCTACTGCATGATGGTAGTGTAATTGCTCATGCGCCTGACATTGCACAATCTGGTTGTTTCCCAGAATGGAAATGGATACCATTACCACATTACGACGATGTACGTTATGGTCCTGAGCTAATTGATGAAGAATGGCTGGGAACAAACAAATACATGAGCAAAGACATCACGACTATGTTACGCCATGAGATTCACTACAAAAAGTTTTGGACCAACCAATTTCATGACAGACGTATTAATATCTGGGACAAAACAACAAAGAATGATTGGAAGATTCCAAGCAATTGGAAATGATTTAAAGAAATGGTTCAATGGAAATTCCGAGATCGCAAAGAAAGACACAATGGACCATCCATGGAAGCGGGAGTGGCACATTTCAAGAAAGACGGTGAAAATGATGGATACACCGATTGGAACGACTACTATCCGATATTCATTATTCGTGCGTTCCAGAAGCATATTGACCCGCAGAAAAACAGAATCGAGATATACGCCAAGCCGATCCCTGACGGAGGTGACCCCAGCACTTTTGACTGGAACAGCGTCATTGCTATTCGGTGCGTTGGTGGTCACAGTTGTGTCAACCCATCTTCCAAGCCATGGAATATGGGATGGGAGAGCCTACAGTGGACAGATGTTAAGTATCTCCATCATGGCACAGCATCCCGTGCCTGGAAGAACATATTGAAGACAGGGATCATTCCTGGATATGTTGAACCACATTCTCAGAGAGACAGAAATTATAAACCATCGCAGCGATCTGAGGCATTCTTTAGTTCTAGCACATATTTGAACAATGTTCAAAAGAACCCACATACTTCAGTGGAATCGTACAAGTTCAACAGCTACAAGAACGAAGTCGAGCTTGTGATTAACATGGAAATCGCCACAAAAGCAGGTTGCAGATTTTGGTTGGGTGCTCAGGGCGCTATCATGACTGAGGACGTGGTACCCGCTGCGGCAATTATTGCAATTCGCCGCCTCAAACCACACCACATGCATGGCCAGCAGTTGTGGCCAGACGGCGACCCATGGGACTACCCGCCATTGGCAGCAAGAGAGCCGTTGAGCAAGTACGAGATTTGCGCCTGCCTTCCTGGGGAACTCATCGACGACCCTCCTGGATTGGCACCTATCGACCCCGACCACAACATGGAGCCTCCAAGGACGACGCCAGCATCAGCACCCTCGGCCAGGCCGGGGGAAACCCCTGCTGGCCGTACATCCGCAGAGGACGCCTTGGATGAGCAAATAGTACGCGCTATGCTTCAGGAGACCAATCACAAAGCAGATGATAAAGAATGGTTAATTGCATTGTCACATTGTCGCGAAGCTCTTCGACCAATCACATCAAAGATCATGCAAAAAGATTGGGATCGTCGTCCTGCATTTAACGATGTTCGAATGGTCGACTTCATTGTCATTAAGAATTGGGGTTCTACCAAATGCTTTCACTACGACAACCACTGGCCCAAAGGCAATCACAATGCCAAGCTTGCCTTGTCCAAGGGACACATATATGGTCCAATCATCCATTTCGGCATCTTCGACAAATTCTTTGCGGTACAAGTACCTATTCTCAACTACGGTTTACGATGGGTAAATCTCTGGTATAATGACAAAAGCATGCCCCTCAAGGGCGTCGTATTTGCATTGCCGATTCGTATCGAAGAACACGCCATCGATCCAACATGGATGGAGACTGCCCTGAAAGGCCCGACATCTTGCAGCGAGGAGATACTGCAGCACAAGGTTAGCGGCAGCTTACCATACCTTGGAATGCCTAGCATCCATAGACCACGTATTCCGCGTACACCACCACGAAGGCCCGCTCCACGGACACCTGATCCAGACGAGCTGGTGGCCACACCTGCCGAGGACAACGCTCAGACGGGCGAAATTCCTCGACAGGGTGCAGCATCATCGCATGATCCACTGATCACCGTAATCGTGGACATATCAAATATCGCTCTTACTGCCGATGAGAAAGCTGCGAACGACAACGTGAGAGCAGACCTCTCGGCAGACATCCAAGCAGAAGAGCAGATTGAGGCAAGCATCCTCGATAACATCATTGATCCGCCATCGAATTTCCTTGACCATCCAGATTACGACCCCGACGAGGATTCAAGATGGATTAGACAGTCTGATGATTGCCGCGTGTATTGTTGGACATCGGCGTTATTGGTGGATTCGCCTATGATCAAGATGAGGCAGATCATCGAGATACACAGTGGCGCAGACAGAATCGTAATGGACAAAATTCAGTCACTTTTACAATTTGAAATTCGATTTGGATCGAAAGCATGGAATGCGGAGTCATATCAATTGAACTACAATCATACCCACAAGTGGGCACGTGACTTACCCAATTGTGGTGCAGATCATTTCTTCAAAAAGCTGGTACACTACCTCGACCCAGAGACTATCGAGGAGTCGACCACAGGCATCTTGCAATGGATTTCCAAAGTATACCAGAACATCTTGAAAGATAGTATTGTGGAACTACCAGGTTTCGCCAAGGAAGTCATCCATGACAACCATCCTGCACTTCAGGCATTGCGTGACCTATTCAAAAATTTTACTGCGACATACGGTAATCCAGATTTTCCTGCATGGGAAGAGCTGGTGGAAACACCTGCTGCGCCTCGAGAGGAAGGCGCTGAGCAGGATATTCCCCAGGACCCAGGCAGTGTTGCGTCTGCAGCTCCCGATCAGGAGACTATGGTGCGTATCATAGCCGAGCAGACGGGACTCAAGCGCGAGGAGGGCGACAACGAGGCTACCTTGCAGAAGCAGGCTCGCCGTCTTCGTGAGGAGAACGTATGCCATGGCGGTACTGAGGATACCGACAACATCAAGATAGAGTACACAGGACTGCCAGGGGAAAGGTTGTCTCGGATCGAGATCGAGGGTTTAAGCAGATCGATCGCTTCCAGACCGAACACCGAGATCAATCGTGAGGCGATCAATCAGATCGGTCAGAGCCTCGCTCGCGGTCAGGACACCCGCTGGGGATCCCGCTATCACCTGACTTCGGCAGGGGCCCCCGAGACGATCTTGCATCCCATACCGCTCTGTAACAATTGCGGTCGAGATCTGTCCCTCGGGATCGTCACAGGTGACGGCACACTCTGTGATATATGTTGGCAATACACTGTGGCCGTAGGCGCCGCAGGTAAGAGCACCGCCACACAGAGTGACCTCGCGTACCTCCAGAAGTTGACGAACTGGATCAAGGCGACGTTGTCCGAGGACCAGGTCGCGAGATACATGAAGGATGGCGCACATGTCATTATGACGGGTGCGCGATCCCCCATAGGCACAGAGAAAGATCAGTTGCGGAGATTGGCCAATACGTTCAAAAAGAGGTATCAGAAGTGGGTCGAAGCCGGTAGCCCGCCTGCACACGAATGCAGATTAATGGGCGAATCCGAGGACGACCGACCTCTGTACTACCCATTCGCCAATCTCATACAACGCTTTCTCAACGACCTCAAGTTCCATCATCAGATGACAGGCGCCCGCGTGAATGTCGGCAAGAAGCCCTGGACCGTAGAGGACATGCGCGACGCGTGGGACATCCTTGACGTCAGTATTAGGACAGGACAGGCTGGTCGGAGAAAGTGGTGGCTGAACGAGGGACGCATTGACAGGCAGACGCGGCAGGCGCGCGGACTGATTACGGTTTCTCTCCCTCGAAGGGACGGAACCCGTGAACAGTTCTCCCAGCGCAAGCTTGCCGCGATTGCCAACGAACTGATCGGCTCCCTCGATCCGTCACACACCGACCAGACGGGGGGTAGTACAGGGATGAGAACCGATCCAGATACACACTCCCAACAGTCCGATGACGCCATGGAGCCGCGGCCGCCGCCGCGCCCGCCGCCGCGCCCTGCTCCTGGCGACGCCGCTGCGTCCAGCGCCTCAGGCGCGGAGGACTACATGCCCGCGATGCCGCGCGCCAAGAGAGCACGTACATCTGATTACGCAGCTTACTGGCGCCACAACCTCGAGGACAGCGATTGGGGTCTACGATACTGGAGTTACTACATCAAATGTTGGATCTACATTGCGATCAACAATGACGAGTATGTGTACATCCAGGATATCACGTACAACGATTGGTTCCGCAACTGGATCCCGAGGACAACTTGGGAAACGTTTACGACAAGCTACGTGACGTACAACGGCCAGAGGGCGTGGGACCGCAGGTTCTACAAGGACGGCGACGCGTAGTGAGTCGGCCGCAAGGCCCACTGCTCAAGAGCAGAACTTCCTTTCATCAAAGTTCGCCTTGAGCGGTGGCTAATATATTCTTTCAGGCCGCTTCAATCATTCACACAAGTGGCCATACACACATATAGATATCTTTTGCGATCACCGAGGCAGCCTCCTAAGGAGCAACGCCAACGGGAGTCGCCAAACAGATTTTTATACATCTCTTTTCGTGTTCATCAACACGATCTTAGCATGCATATTTTACCAATTTGAACAATATTGCGTCGAGAATAATCTGCTTGCTGGTGGCAACACCTGCCTCGCAAATCTTGCGAGGCAGATTGCATGTTGCCTTGATGCTCAGATCTACTTTCTCCGCCTACCCTTGTCTCATTCTTCCCCTCCCTCTGTGCGCCCCCCAAACGCTTCGGCCTCGAGGGAGGGGAAGAATGAGACAAGGGTAGGCGGAGAAAGTAGATCTGAGCATCAGGGCAACATGCAATCTGCCTCGCAAGATTTGCGAGGCAGGTGTTGCCACCAGCAAGCAGATTATTCTCGACGCAATATTGTTCAAATTGGTAAAATATGCATGCGAAGATCGTGTTGATGAACACGAAAATAATGTATAAAATCTGTTTGGCGACTCCCGTTGGCGTTGCTCCTTAGGAGGCTGCCTCGGTGATCGCAAAAGATATCTATATGTGTGTATGGCCACTTGTGTGAATGATTGAAGTGGCCTAAAAGAATGTATCAGCCACCGCTCAAGGCGAACTTTGATGAACGGAAGTTCTGCTCTTGAGCAGTGGGCCTTGCGGCCGACACACTACGCGTCGCCGTCCTTGTAGAACCTGCGGTCCCACACCCTCTGGCCGTTGTACGTCGCGTAGCTTGTCGTAAACGTTTCCCAAGTTGTCCTCGGGATCCAGTTGCGGAACCAATCGTTGTACGTGATATCCTGGATGTACACATACTCGTCGTTGTTGATCGCAATGTAGATCCATAATTTGATGTAGTAACTCCAGTATCGAAGACCCCAATCGCTGTCCTCGAGGTTGTGGCGCCAGTAAGCAGCGTAATCAGATGTACGTGCTCTCTTGGCGCGCGGCATCGCGGGCATGTAGTCCTCCGCGCCTGAGGCGCTGGATGCAGCAGCGTCGCCAGGAGCAGGGCGCGGCGGCGGGCGCGGCGGCGGCCGCGGCTCCATGGCGTCATCGGACTGTTGGGAGTGTGTATCTGGATCGGTTCTCATCCCTGTACTACCCCCCCTCTGGTCGGTGTGTGACGGATCGAGGGAGCCCATCAATTCGTTGGCAATCGCGGCAAGCTTGCGCTGGGTGAACTGTTCACGGGTTCCGTCCCTTCGAGGGAGAGAAACCGTAATCAGTCCGCGCGCCTGCCGCGTCTGCCTGTCAATGCGTCCCTCGTTCAGCCACCACTTTCTCCGACCAGCCTGTCCTGTCCTAATGCTGACGTCAAGGATGTCCCACGCGTCGCGCATGTCCTCGACGGTCCAGGGCTTCTTGCCGACGTTCACGCGGGCGCCTGTCATCTGATGATGGAACTTGAGGTCGTTGAGAAAGCGTTGTATGAGATTGGCGAATGGGTAGTACAGAGGTCGGTCGTCCTCGGATTCGCCCATTAATCTGCATTCATGTGCAGGCGGGCTACCGGCTTCGACCCACTTCTGATACCTCTTTTTGGACGTATTGGCCAATCTCCGCAACTGATCTTTCTCTGTGCCTATGTGCGATCGCGCACCCGTCATAATGACGCGTGCGCCATCCTTCATGTATCTCGCGACCTGGTCCTCGGACAACGTCGTCTTGATCCAGTTCGTCAACTTCTGGAGGTACGCGAGGTCACTCTGTGTGGCGGTGCTCTTACATGTGGCGCCTACGGCCACAGTGTATTGCCAACATATATCACAAAGTGTGCCGTCACCTGTGACGATCCCGAGGGACAGATCTCGACCGCAATTGTTACAGAGCGGTATGGGATGCAAGATCGTCTCGGGGGCCCCTGCCGAAGTCAGGTGATCGCGGGATCCCCAGCGGGTGTCCTGACCGCGAGCGAGGCTCTGACCGATCTGATTGATCGCCTCACGATTGATCTCGGTGTTCGGTCTGGAAGCGATCGATCTGCTTAATCCCTCGATCTCGATCCGAGACAACCTTTCCCCTGGCAGTCCTTTGTACTCTATCTTGATGTTGTCGGTATCCTCAGTACCGCCATGGCATACGTTCTCCTCACGAAGACGGCGAGCCTGCTTCTGCAAGGTAGCCTCGTTGTCGCCCTCCTCGCGCTTGAGTCCCGTCTGCTCGGCTATGATACGCACCGTAGTCTCCTGATCGGGAGCTGCAGACGCAACACTGCCTGGGTCCTGGGGAATATCCTGCTCAGCGCCTTCCCCTCGAGGCGCAGCAGGTGTTTCCACCAGCTCTTCCCACACAGGAAAATCTGGATTACCGTATGTCGCAGTACAATTTTTGAATAGGTCACGCAATGCCTGAAGTGCAGGGTGGTTGTCATGGATGACTTCCTTGGCGAAATCTGGTAGTTCCACAATACTATCTTTCAAGATGTTCTGGTATACTTTGGAAATCCATTGAAAGATGCCTGTGGTCGACTCCTCGATAGTCTCTGGGTCGAGGTAGTGTACCAACTTTTCGAAGAAATGATCTGCACCACAATTGGGTAAGTCACGTGCCCACTTGTGGGTATGATTGTAGTTCAAATGATATGACTCCGCATTCCATGCTTTCGATCCAAATCGAATTTCAATGTGTAAATGTGACTGAATTTTGTCCATTACGATTCTGTCTGCGCCAATGTGTATCTCGATGATCTGCCTCATCTTGATCATAGGCGAATCCACCAATAACGCCGATGTCCAACAATACGCGCGGCAATCATCAGACTGTCTAATCCATCTTGAATCCTCGTCGGGGTCGTAATCTGGATGGTCAAGGAAATTCGATGGCGGATCAATGATGTTATCGAGGATGCTTGCCTCGATCTGCTCTTCTGCTTGGATGTCTGCCGAGAGGTCTGCTCTCATGTTGTCGTTCGCAGCTTTCTCATCGGCAGTAAGAGCGATATGTGATATGTCTACGATTACGGTGATCAGTGGATCATGCGACGATGCTGTACCCTGTCGAGGAATTTCGCCCGTCTGAGCGTTGTCCTCGGCAGGTGTGGCCACCAGCTCGTCTGGATCAGGTGTCCGTGGAGCGGGCCTTCTTGGTGGTGTACGCGGAATACGTGGTCTATGGATGCTAGGCATTCCAAGGTATGGTAAGCTGCCGCTAACCTTGTGCTGCAGTATCTCCTCGCTGCATGATGTCGGGCCTTTCAGGGCAGTCTCCATCCATGTCGGATCGATGGCGTGTTCTTCGATACAAATCGGCAATGCAAATACGACGCCCTTGAGGGGCATGCTTTTGTCATTATACCAGATATTTACCCATCGTAAACCGTAGTTGAGAATAGGTACTTGCACCGCAAAGAATTTGTCGAAGATGCCGAAATGGATGATTGGACCATATATGTGTCCCTTGGACAAGGCAATCTTGGCATTGTGATTGCCTTTGGGCCAGTGGTTGTCGTAGTGAAAGCATTTGGTAGAACCCCAATTCTTGATGACAATGAAGTCGCCCATTTGAACGTCGTTAAATGCAGGACGACGATCCCAATCTTTTTGCATGATCTTTGATGTGATTGGCCGATGAGCTTCACGACAATGTGACAATGCAATTAACCATTCTTTATCATCTGCTTTGTGATTGGTCTCCTGAATCATAGCGCGTACTATTTGCTCGTCCAAGGCGTCCTCTGCGGATGTGCGGCCAGCAGGGGTTTCCCCCGGCCTGGCCGAGGGTGCTGATGCTGGCGTCGTCCTTGGAGGCTCCATGTCGTGGTCGGGGTCGATAGGTGCCAATCCAGGTGGGTCGTCAATAAGTTCTCCAGGGAGACAGGCGCAAATCTCGTACTTGCTCAATGGCTCTCTGGCTGCCAATGGCGGGTAGTCCCATGGGTCGCCGTCTGGCCACAACTGCTGGCCATGCATGTGGTGTGGTTTGAGGCGGCGAATTGCAATAATTGCCGCAGCTGGTACCACGTCCTCTGTCATGATAGCGCCCTGAGCACCCAACCAAAATCTGCAACCTGCTGTTGTGGCGATTTCCATGTTAATCACCAGCTCGACCTCGTTCTTGTAGTTGTTGAACTTGTACGATTCCACTGAAGTATGTGGGTTCTTTTGAACATTGTTCAAATATGTGCTGGAACTAAAGAATGCCTCAGACCGCTGCGATGGTTTATAATTTCTGTCTCTCTGAGAATGTGGTTCAACATATCCAGGAATGGCCCCTGTCTTCAATATGTTCTTCCAGGCACGGGATGCTGTGCCATGATGGAGATACTTGGCATCTGTCCACTGTAGGCTCTCCCATCCCATATTCCATGGCTTGGAAGATGGGTTGACACAACTGTGACCACCAACGCACCGAATAGCAATGACGCTGTTCCAGTCAAAAGCACTGGGGTCACCTCCTTCAGGGATCGGCGTGGCATATATCTCGATTCTGTTTTTTCTGCGGGTCAATATGCTTCTGGAACGCACGAATAATGAATATCGGATAGTAGTCGTTCCAATCGGTGTATCCATCAGTTTCACCGTCTTTCTTGAAATGTGCCACTGCCGCTTCCATGGATGGTCCATTGTGTCTTTCTTTGCGATCTCGGAATTTCCATTCAACCATTTCTTTAAATGATTTCCAATTGCTTGGAATATTCCAATCATTCTTTGTTGTTTTGTCCCAGATATTAATACGTCTGTCATGAAATTGGTTGATCCAAAACTTTTTGTAGTGAATCTCGTGGCGTAACATAGTCGCGATGTCTTTGCTCATGTATTTGTTTGTTCCCAGCCATTCTTCATCAATTAGCTCAGGACCATAACGTACATCGTCGTAATGTGGTAATGGTATCCATTTCCACTCTGGGAAACAACCAGATTGTGCAATGTCAGGCGCATGAGCTATCACACTATCATCATGCAGTAGCTGCTCGTATCATTCCTGGTCTCCCATGCAGGCAAATCCATTGGTCGCTTTCGTGCCCCGCAACATTGGGCACATGTATGGATGGTCATCTTTGACGCCTGCTTGTAGCTTCCATTCGCGAATAGTGCATGAGTTATCGAAGATCCCGATCTTGCTGGTATCCTCGTGCATGGAACGCTCACAGCTGTCCTGAAATGACAATATATTCATCTCATGTGGAGAAGGCTCCTCCTCGGCAGGAGTTGCCTCCAGCTCCATTGCCTCAAGGTCGGTGCCGTCATCAGGGATCGGTACCGCCTCAGCTTTTGGGAGCTGATCTGCTGGTTGTTGTTCTGCTTTGGGCTCTGGAGTCGATGGTTGCGACGCTTTTATCGGTTGCGGTCCAGGTTGCAGTGGATCAGGCAATGGGCCTGATGGGGCTGGCTGTGCTGTGTCATCAGCTGCCCTCCATACGGATGTAGGAACATTAGGGTCATGACCCAAAGCAACTCGATCCAGTGCATTCTGTTTGAAGAATGTTTTGCATGCCTCGATGTTCTTCTCGTTCTCGGCAGCTGGGCCGATGCGGTGAGAAGACAATCTGTTTTCTTCTGCAATGATTCTTGATTTGGTCGCATTATCGTCTCCATCCAAATCTTTGATCTGATGTAAGAATTGCTCGAATACAACCCAAGTAACTGCATGTGCATCTTCAACAGTTTTGACGATCTTGGGTTCTAGAAGTTCATCTTTCTCAAGAGAATGCCAAGATGCCCAAGCCCCAGGGTATTCTTTGATCAACAACATAAGGTACTGGAATAAGTCGCTGTATGCTATAACCCATGGATCATTATCAGGAAGGGTTTGGTCAGGATCGCCAGGATCAGGTGCTGGCGTACGCGTCGACCTTCCAGGAGTCGGCTCAGTGGTGTCGCCCGTCTCGGCAGGCAGTGATGCCGGCAATGTGCCCTCGGCACATGACGCCATCCACGCACAATGAGCCATCTCGTTTGCCGTCTGTGTCATCAATGTTGTGAGGCTGAGGTCTCTTTTCCATTCGTTTGTCAACTTTTCTCTGAAGTCGAGGGCTGCCATGATTTCCTTGGCCTGAGTGTAGGCCTGTTGTCCGTGACAGAAGTCAGCAATGGCGGCCTGAATGGATATGGCTGAGAAGGAAGAGACTGTATCAATGCGCAAAAATTGCGATAGCATACTGCGTCGCAGAATTGCGTTGTAAACATTGCCATGTTATGGTTGTTCTGTTTGGCGTGCCAAGCCTGTGGGGTAACCCTGTCGTACGTATCCACCCAATGGTCGGATGGAAGAACAGTGATACCACGGTTCTGCATGATAATGATCAAGTCGCTCGTGTGGTGATCAAAGTTCGGGTGTGCGCCCCATTGCGCTGCTTTTCCAGGTCCCATGACCGTGGGGCAGCGGAAATACTGCATCACATCGACAAAACGTGATACGTCCACGAGCACGTGCACGGGCATGAGCGTCGGGACGCCGCCCTCACATTCCATCTTTTGGAGCTCGTGTACGTTGGTAGGAGCACGACTGTGATGTCGGCGCATGTCGATGGTGTTCTGTCCAGGGTTGGCACATGCGATGTCGTTCGCGCTCCATACTACCATGGCATTGAGTCCCCTGTGATAGTGTCTTTGTTTTATGGATGATGGGAAATCATTGGCCCAGTATTCCCAGATGGTCTCGTTCAACTCGCGCCACTTCTTGATGGAAGCGTTGTCGCTTTGAAACATGAGGCCTCTGGCTTCGCGGATCTTCCTGATCATATTGCGCTGCTCGAGAGTGTTCTCACACTGATTGTTGAGAAGAGCGTTGATACGGCTTTCCTCTTTCTCGAAACGTTGCTTGCGTAGTTCCTCCATTCCGTATCGTACGCCTTCATAACCAGCTTCAGGCAAGAGAACGCAATCTTGACCAATCGGCGTGTCATTCTGTCTGAACCATTCCCTGTAATTGCCAAAAGAAAATGCCCACATCATGATGTCGTCGCGGATCATGGTCGACAGGTGCTCAAGAGTAGCGCCACCCATGTATTCCGCGCGGTTCAGGCACGGCATGAATAGCGGTACAAGAGCAGTATTTGATGCTTTGGCGAGGTCGATTCTCTTCTGGGCAGCGTTGAGCTCGTCGATGCCGAAAGTGGGGTACTTCTTGTGTTTTGCACCCTTAGCCCCTTTCTTCGGATGCATAATCCATGTTGAGTCCGTGTATAAGTTGGTCCATTTGTACGCATGACCCGATGGCCCAAATGCATGATGTAATAGTAGTCCCAAGTCCTCTTGTACGAGGGAGTGCCACCCATTGTCTGACAATAGGGTAGAAACCAAGCGACCACCACAGAAAGCACTGTATTTTGCGTGGTCCAGCTCAAATGGGTCAACATCATTGCCAGGAGTCATGCCAAGGTCATTCGAACCCATGTGGTCAGCAGCGTCGCCGAAGAAGTCGTTGCCCTCGTTGTATGGTGTCCAACGATAGGTACGCTCTGTATCTTGTGGATCATCCAATATCGCCACCCAACCATTCGGATGGTCGGATGGTGTTGCCACCGTCTTGGAGTTTGATCCGATGCTTCCAAAGCCTCCGCGCGCAGTCAACCATGTAGTAAGCTTGCGGCGGAACTTCTTTGTTTGGGTAAGGTCGGAAAATGCTCTCGTGTTGGTGACCAAGTTATCTTCGACGATGTGACCGATGTGTCCAGATGTATCCGATGTCCTGGCGATGCCAGGTGGACGAGTAGGTAGCTTGGCCATTGCACGATCAATTTTAGGAGCATAGCATGGCGTTACCAATCCATTCTGGTATACATCGGACGGTGCACTCAGACCATTGTTGTAATATCTTTGCGTATCCGTAACGCTGTCCTCGGTGTATTGTCCCAGAACTGCACTGCCAATTTTGGACCAATCGTTGTGAACCATCATCCACTCCGTCTTCAGTATCATTGTAGTAAAGTTTGATGGTGGACATTTGCGGTCTGATCCTGGGATCGTCGCATTCAAATGATCATGTAGTCCACGAACACTGTCCTGTACTGAAGGATTACGATTGAAAAGGCTGGAAATCATACACATAGCACGCATGAATGATAGCCACGGCGTAGCTGTGAACGTGTTGTACTCATAGTTGGCGTTGCCGCCGACGGATCCACTCTCGGTGCTGGCCCATTTCTTAGCCTCGACGGACGCGAAGCGGGCACGTTCACGGATAGAAGACTCGTCGGGTACGCGGAGATCAAATTCTCCGCTCCGATCGGCACGCCGTTGATGTATGTATATGTAACCATCTTCGGGATCACGAGGACGACCAGTTTGAGCGTGGCACGCGAAGCCCACGCGGTCATCGTCCCTGGCGTTCGGGTCGTACTCCTTGTCGTAGCCGATGGGCCAGCCGACGAGGTTGAGCGGCTGTGCCTGATCCATCTCGTGGATGGAGGGGTCGGGATTAGAACCGATCTCACTTATGTTCGCCTCGCAAGCGGCAAA
>CAUYUJ010018734.1:0-67500 GCA_963575745.1 Prorocentrum cordatum
CGCAATTGTGGCGCGGCGCACGCGGTCTCGGCCTCGCCGTTGGGCGCACTCCTCGGCACATAGGCCGCTTGCAGCGCCAGAGCGGCGCCGGGGACACCAGATGCGGGAACACCAGCTGCATGCAAAGAGCTCTCGCTGAATCCCCCCCTTTGCTGCCCCTTCTCCCTTCGTCCATCCCGACCCCTCCTGGGAGCCAGGGAGGTCTAGGCCTCCCAGATGGGTCCGAGTAGATGGGCCGGAGAGTAGCACCGTATCGCCGATGCATCGCCGATGCGTCTCGATGTGGAGCCCAGTTTTCTTAACGCCGACGGCGCCGATGCATCGCCGATGTCGCCGATGTCGCCGATGCATTGGCGATGCGGGGGAGGAGGAGGAGGACCCAGACCGTCGAGCGTCGCAAGGGATCACGACCAGCGTGCTTTCACGCGTTCGGCCTCCGGGGGCCGTGTTGGGGGCCGGGGGTCACACAGAGTCGGCCCGCGGAGAAGCAAATGCCCCGAAGTGGGGTCGGGAGGTCTGGGGGCGCACGTCGCTTTAGACAGACCGCGAGGCCCGAGGTCTGGGGAGGGGTAATTAGGCGTGGGCGGCTTATAGCGGGGCTCACAGGTTCTAGGGTGTTGGGAAGTTTCTTAGGGCCTCCCACCGTGATATGTTTCGTTATTATGTCAAGCCCCGTCGCCTCCTCCACCACCTTTCGCACTTATCCCCCTGTCCGCACTGCCCTTCTCTGAGTATTCATCGCCACCTTCTTCATCATCAGTATTAATTTCAGGTTACGTGTCCATAAACAGTGCTTGCACTTCGGGGTTCTCACTTCTGGAATAAGTAACTGGACCTGTGCGTCGATCTGGGAGCTATGCTGTCGCCGTCGCCGCCTAAACTGCACAACGTAGAATGCACCACATAAATCGAACAACATAGATTATCCTTTCTAAAAGAGTATTAGGATCCCCCCCCTGGACTTATCGGGCCCACTTGGGGATGTGCAATCTGCAGACGATTCTGCCCCATCCTCTATCCGAAATATGAATGCGTACCATCCCAGGTAGGCCGGCATCCCCACACCCATCTTCTGCAAAAAGTACTACGCGCTCACATTCGCCATCAACCACAATGGTTGCGCAACATTGGTTTGCAAAAAAGTGTGCGCGCTCTCGCGAATTCGTAAGAATACCATGGGTTCTTCAGCATTGTCACCAAATTCTGCCAGACGGGACTCCCGCGCCGCATGTCGAACTCATCTGACAGCCATTGCGCGCGTGCTGGGGGGGGCACGCTCCGCGTCAAATAACACCCCGCAGGGCCACTCGCGCGCGTCGGCCGCGCGCGCATGTCGAAGTCCTTCCAAAACCTTGATCACCGACGCGAGGACATCGTCATCGTTATCGGCGGGCGTGGTCAGCATCGGCGCCATCATGTGCCTTGCCGTCGTCATCGCCACCATCGTCACCATCATTGCTACTCCTCATCATCGCGACTACCGCTACTGGCGTCGCCATAATACCGCGCCCGCCCAAGTCACCGACTCGCACTGAAGCGCCCGCTGGGAAGTGCCCAGCGGCCAACGCCAACGCACCCGCGTCGGCCGTGCCGCAATAGCTGGCCTTTGCGCGCGCGAGCATTCGCGGGCTAGCGCGGCCGCAGAGAAGCACATGCCAACGCCAAGCACTCATCGCAATCGCCGTCGCATGGGTTTTGCAAGCCGAGTTGCGGGTGGGTGGGCGGGATGATTGCGCGAGCAGTGGCGTTGACAACGCATTGCCAGCATTGGTGAAATAATTATGTTTTCTTAAAGATATTTAGGATCTGCCCCCCCCCCCCCGTCATCCGCCCCCGCTGCGTATTGAAATTTACATACAAGTCTGCCCCGCTGTCACTCCTAAATTTGAGCTCATATCACCCAAGCTAAGCCGGCATCGCCCCCCCTCCATCTTTGGGAAAATATTATGCGCGCACTCCCGTTTATCACAAATCACAAAGTCTCAAGAACCATTTGCAGAAAAATTGACGCAGCACACGCGCGCGCGTCGTTGCGCGCGCACTCCGAAATCCTTCAAAAACAGTTGTTGTCGCAAGGATTTCAAAATCGAGCGTTTTTTATCTATAATACATATGTATATATATATATACATACATACATACATATACACGAAAAAACTTGCGCTCGCGCTCTAACGAGTTTGGAAGACAACCATATGTTTCCAACATGTGCATAACATGCTACCAAACGGGCTTCGCGCGCGCATGTCGAAATCGATCGAGAGCCCTTGCGCGCGTGTTGTCGCTAGAACATTTCGGAAAGAAAAAAAAAAACAAAAAAAAAAAAAAAAAAAAAAAAAAAAAAAAAAAAAAAAAAAACCACCCGCGCGCGCGTCGTCGCGCGCGCATGCCGAAATCTTTCAAAAACCTCAAGTTTCGTAAGGGTTTCAAAACCGAGTGTCCCGAAACCATATAAACAAACAGTTGGTTTCGCAAAAACCGGTTTCAGAAAAACCTGCGTTCGCGCTCTTGCGAATATTTAAGAGAACAAGTGATTGTTCAACATACTCATGCTATCCAGCCCAGCGGGCCAGTCACGCCGCATCCCTAAATCATTCGAACGCCCTTGCGCGCGTGATGGGGGGCACGATCCGTGTCAGATAATACCATGCGGGCCACTCGCGCGTCGGCCGCGCGCGCGTGCCGAACTCCTTACAGAACCTTCACCACCGACGCGAAAACGCCGTCATCTTCGTCGGCGTGATCAGCATCGGCGCCGTCATTGAGCGCGCCGTTAGTCACCAGCATCGCTACTATCATCATCGCGTTAACCGTTGTCGACGTTGCCCTGATACCGCGCCCGCCCATGTCGCCGACTCGCACTGAAATGCCCGCTGGGATGTGCCCAGCGGTCAGCACCACCGCGGCCGCGTCGGTCTCGCCAAAGTAGCTGGCCGCTGCGCGCGCGTGCGCGCCGAGAGAAGCATGGCACGGCCGCAGAGAAGCACACGCCAACACCAAGCATTCATCGCAATCGCCCCCGCATGGGTTTTGCAAACCAATTTGCGGGTGGATGGGTGGGATGATTGCGCGAGCTATAGAGTGGACAATTTCAAGCTGAGCATCCCCATAGATTGCACCAACAGCTTGCGTCGAATAGATTCTCCTTTCTAAAAACAGAATAGGATCTACCCCCCCCCCGGCGTTATCGGCCCCCCTTTCGCATATGTAAATTCTATACGATTCTGACCACATGTCCATCCTAAATATGAAGTCGCTATGTCCCAGGCCAACCGGCATCCCCCCCTGCATACTGTAAACAATGTCACTGCATAGTGGAAAAACACACTATGCGGTGACATTCTTTGTTATAGCATAAAACTTATTCGCGAATCCCTTGCAAAAAAAATGGGACGAAGTGCGCACGCGCGCGCCGTCGCGCGCGCATGCCGAAATCCTTCACAAACCTTCGGTGCCGGAAGGATTTCGCAATCGAGTTCCCAAAAAACATACAAAAACACAGGGTTTCGCAACATTGATTTGCTAACAAAGTTTCCGCGCGAGCTCTTGCGAAATCTTAAGAAAACCATAGGTGTTTCAAGATTTTAACAAAATGCCATTAACTATTAAACGGACGTCGCGCGCGCGCATGTCGAAATCTGTCGAACGCCCTTGCGCGTGTGCCGTCGCGAGAATCCTCTGCAAAAAACGGGACGAAGTGCAGACGCGCGCGTCGTCGCGCGCGTATGCCGAAAACCTTCAAAACCCATCGGTTTCGGAAGGATTTCAAAATCGTGTCTCCAAAAAACCTACAAAAACACAAGGTTTCGCAACACGGATTTTCAACAAAAGCGTGCGCGCGCGCTCTTGCGTCGTCGTCGTCGTCCTCCCTCTTCCCTCGTCGTCGTCGTCGTCGTCGTCGTCGTCGTCCTCGCCGTCGTCGTCTTCTGTCTTTCCTCGTCGTCGTCGTCGTCTTGGCGTCGTCGTCGCCCGTTCGTTGTCGCCGTGGTCGTCCTTTCCTCCTTGCGTCGTTTCGTTTCGTCGTGCGTTACAAAAACACAAGGTTTCGCAACACGGATTTTCGTGCGCGCGCGCTCTTGCGTCGTCGTCGTCGTCGTTCGTCGTCGTCGTCGTCGTCGTCGTCCGTCGTCGTCTTCTGTCTTTCCTCGTCGTCGTCGTCGTCTTGGCGTCGTCGTCGCTTCCGTCGTCGTTGTCGCCGTGGTCGTCTTTCCTCCTTCGTCGTCTTCGTCGGCGTTTCGTCGCTGTCCCTCCTATTTCGTCGCCGTCGTCGTCGTCGTCGTTTTCACTCCTCCCTCGTCGTTATCCTCCTCCCTCGTCGTCGTCGTCGTCGTCGTCGTTGGCGTCTCGTCGTCGTCCCTCCTATTTCGTCGCCGTCGTCGTCGTCTTCGTCGTCGTTGTCGTCGTCGTCGCCTTCCCTCCTCCCTCGTCGTTGTCGTCGTCGGCGTCGCCGTCCTTCCTCCTTCTTCGTCGTTCGCGTCGTCGCCGTCTCCCCTCATCCATCGTCGTTGTCGTCGTTGTCGCCTTCGTCGTCCTCCCTCCTCCCTCGTCGTCGTCTTCGTTGGCGACGTCGTCGTCGTCGTCTTCGTCGTCGTCGTCGGCGTCGGCGTCGTCGTCGTCTTCGTCGACGTCGACGTCGGCGGTGTCGTCGTAGTCGGTGTCGGCGGCGCCGTCGTCGTCGTCGTCGTTGTCGTCGTCGGCGTCGGTGTCGTGGCCAAGTGCCATGTGGTACCTACCGTCACGGTCTTGTCTTAAGAATTCTTGCGACCAAGTTGCGGGTGGGTGGGTGGGATGTTTGCGCGAGCAGTGGAGGTGGTCAGGCGCGGTGCAGGGTAGTCATTTGCACCACATAGGTTGCATCACATTTATTGCACCACCAAGATAGCACAACCGATATTGCACCAAACAGCTTGCTCCAAGTCGATTGCACTACATAAGGGGCGCACGACGTAGATTGCTTCGCATATGTTGCACCACATAGATTGCAACACATGCATTGCTCGACCCTCCACCCCCCCCCCACGGGGCGCACGAGCCAGCCACCCCACCCAGCCTGGCGAGGCCCCTGCGGGACCCAGGCTCGGTGCACACGCCTGCCCAGCTGTCGCCCAGGGGAGCGGCACGTGCGCCGACCCAGGGCCCAAGACCGACCCGGCCAGGCTCGGCTGAGGCGGATCCCCCGCGCTCCGCGGCGAGCATCGGGCCGGACGAACGGGGGGGATAGGGAAAGGGGGGGGTACGAAATTTGCTGCATGCAGCTGGTTTCGGCCTCGCCGAGGGGCCCATTCCTCGATACGTAGCCGCCTCCGGCGCCGGGAGGCGCCGGGAAGATCAGCTACGTGAGCTGATTCTCAAACACCCCCTTTGCCATCCTCCCCTTGCGCTCGACCCGAGAGTGCCCGTGGGGGGGGAGGGCGCCACCTCCGCCGTCAGGCCCTGGGTGGGCTCCCGTCGCGGACAGCCGCCGCGCGCCGGAGGCGCTCCGACCCACGGCACGGTGCGCCGAGGAGGCGCGGTCGCCGTCGGGGGCGGGGTGGGCCCACGCTCACAGCACAGTCAACCCGCATAGTGAGGATGGGCAAGCTTCCCAAGGGTACCCCTGCATCCTTGCCACCTCAGTCCTTGCTTCGCCGCTTCCGTTGGCCGCGCCCCGCTCGAGAAGCTTCGGCGTGGGCGCCCAAGGCCCCCGCATCCGAATCGCGCCTCCTTGTGGTGCGGGCCGACAGTTTGGCACGTCAAGGAAGGAACCAGCTTGCCGGCAGGTGCCCCCCGGACATCTCTTGTGCCCCAGGGGCCCACGGGGGCCCATGGGAGGCCTGGGACACCTTGGGAGGGCGACAGATCGACAGCAAATGTGTCCCTAGACGTCGTATAGCAGGATGCCATCTTTTGTGTGTCTACTGCATCAAGAAGTCCAGGGTGGTCAGCGTCGGCCGGCAGGACACAACGAGAAGGACCCGAGCATGTTCGTCCTCCTCGGCGGGATGGTGGTCGCCGAGCGGGACGGGCGGCAGTTGGCGCGCATGCCGGGGCCTCGGCGTCGCGGAGGAGGGGGGAGTAGGAAAGGAGGGGGGAGGGGAGGGGATGAGATGGAGATGGATGGAGGGGAGGGAAGGAGGAGGAGGAGGAGAAGGACCAGTGCAAACACAAGACTCATCAACGATGTTGCAATAATAGACCCCCCCCTCCAAGTTCCCGCTCCATTGGTTCCTACAAGGGGTTACTTTCATTGAGGGAACTGCCCAGTTGGAGGACATGTGATTGGAAATCCTGAACCGCGCCAGAACACCATTTCTGAGACTTCAACGAAGCGAATCAACGCTAACGTTGCATCCTGACGGTCCTAAATCGCGCCAGAACATTATTCCTGGGACTGCAACACAGCGAATCAACGTGATTGTTGCGCCCGGGCAGTCACACATCGCGCAAAAACATCATTTCTGGGACACCAGCCACAAGAATCCTTGAAACCGCTGTAAGTTCTTAAAAAGAATATGCGCGGGGCCAAGGCGAGAGCCACATTTTGAAAACGGCCGGCCCTTCCTCCATGAAATGTTTGCGAACTTTTCAGACGAATGCGCGCGGCGCTGAGGCGAGAGCTACATTTTGAAAACGGCCCACCCTCCATCCGTGAAACCGTTGCAAATTGTTCACGCTTCGCGAATCCCGCCAGCCCATTCAGAAGCCCTGCCCACGAGAGCTGACGGGAAATGGAAAGCAGAGACGCATAGAGTGAAACAGAGCGGTCAAAGAGAGGAGGGGGAGGAACGTGTTGAGCCGTGTTGGAGGCTATCTTGGAGCATCGGAGGCCTTCTTGGAGCTATGGGGCGTTGAGGTGTACCCACCCGCCCACAAGCCGTCTACCTAGCTCACTCCCACCCGCCTTCCCAGCACATCAGTAACACCCGGGCCCGAGCATGTGCAGCTGTCGTCGTTGGATGGACAATTATTGGGAACCAGAGCCGATCCCAGGTGCGCGACCCTTGGACGAGGTGCGCCACGCGTGCCAGGGACGCCACGCGCGCCAGGCACCCCTGGGGCCCGAGCGTGCCAGGCACGCCTGGTGCGCCAGATGCGCCACGTGCTCCGAGCGCGCCAGGTGTGCCGCACACTCCAGCCGCGCCAGGTGGACCACGTTCGGGACACGTGCAGAGTGCGTCAGGTGCGCCTGCGCACGTGACAGCACACATCGGGAAACATGTCGGCCCCCACCATCCTTATCGAGAACTAACGCCCATCATTGTGCCTGGTGGGCCTGCGCACAGCAGGCCACGCGCCACCACCCCCGCCGCCCCTGTCAAAAAATACTTGACAGTGATCGCGAAGTGGCCGCGCATGATCCAGAGTTAGCCGCCAGGTGCATTTTGTATTGTTGTTGTCAAGGATGGTAGCCCTGCGCACAGCAGGGAATATGCTGACACACCCGCCGTCCCTGACAAAAATAGTACAAAGTGCTCGCGGGCTTCACGAACATGACTCAAGACTTTGCCCCAAAGCGTACTTTGTATTGTTTTTTGGGCAGGTGTAGGGGTGGCCGCATCGGGTTGGCCGCGCATGTACCAGATGTGGAGGCAGAGTGCGTTTTGTATTGTTTTTGTTGACAGGGATGGTGGGGGGAGGGCCTGCATGGGGCCGGCATGGTTCCGGGTTGGCCGCCGGCCGGGTGGGGGAGGGGGTGCATATGAAGAGGGAACAAAGATAAACGCTTCCCAGAAGGGGAAGCGGGGCTCTCGGAAGGGGGAAAAAGGCATCGTTGGACCGCCTGCGCCCAGATGGCTGGTGAGATTTCAAGCTGAATGATCATAAATGTGAAAGTCTCAGGCGAAGCGCCTGGCCCGCCCTACCCACACGTTTCGGGGTGCGACAGGGAGGAGTGATTCGTAACGGAGAGGATGGAGGAGGAGGAGGAGGAGGAGGAGGAGGAGGAGGAGGAGGAGGAGGAGGAGGAGGAGGAGGAGGAGGAGGAGAGGGACGAGGACCAGGACCAGGACCAGGACGAGGACGAGGAGGAGGAGGAGGAGGAGGAGAAGGGGGGGGACGAGGAGAAGGAGGAGGACCGCGAGGAGGACCAGGAGGAGGCCGAGAACGAGGAGGAGGAGGAGGAGGGCGAGGAGGACGACGAGGGCGAGGGCGAGGAGGAGGTCTGTCCACCACGGCGGGACGGCGGTCGCCGAGCGGGACGGGCGGCAGCTGGCGCGCGTGCCGCGGCCATCGGGCCTCCGCGGGGTGGCCGCCGGGGGCGCATCTCGCGGCCCCGCCCGCCGATCGAGGCCTCCTCGGCGGGGGTCGTCACGGCCTGACCCGCTTCGAAGCTTTGTCCAGAGTGCACCCTTGGAGAGGCCCAGGGGCCGATTCTGAAGGAGGAGGAGCAGGAAGGAGGAAGG
Organism: Prorocentrum cordatum; assembly: GCA_963575745.1. NCBI lineage: Eukaryota > Dinophyceae > Prorocentrales > Prorocentraceae > Prorocentrum > Prorocentrum cordatum. Next base: position 8,382 of record CAUYUJ010018734.1, read on the forward strand.
AAGGGAGAGGAAGGAAGGAAGGAAGGAAGGGAGGGAGGGAGGGAGGAAGGAAGGAAGGAAAGGAGGAGGAGGAGGAGGAGGAGGAGGGGGAGTGGAGGAGGAGGAGGAGGAGGAGGAGGAGGAGGAGGAGAAGGAGGAGGAGGAGGAGGAGGAGGAGGAGGAGGAGGGGCAGTGAGAGGGAGCGGGAGAGGGGGAGCGGGCGAGGTAGGCGCGCCCATGCCATATCTGACGTCCTACCCCTCCTTCCCTTTCCATCCATTACCATTGCGTAGAGCCCCTCTTTATTCGCACAGTCGAGTGTCCAAGAAGACATCGATCCCGAAAAAGTAACCGACCCACAGCATAGCATCACCTAGCATGGCATAGGAGATAACGGCAAAGCGCAGCATGGCGCAGCATGGCGCGGCATTGCTTAGGAACCAGGGTGGGGAGACGTGAGCAAATGCCGCCCCAATCGTGCTGCCAGCGCTGCAAAGAGAGCGCCATTCCACTGAACGCAGGATCCATATAAACTGAGGAATGAGCAAACGTTACAGCGGGAGTTCCATCTAGAAGTACCAGCACGCAGGGACCAGGGTTAGGAGGCGCAAGCCACATGCTGATGCAAGAGCACGGCCTGCGCCCCGTCGAAAGTGTCAGTCTTTCGGACAGAGGTCCCAGAGCAAGTCAGGCATGCGGCTTCAGAAGTGAGGCCAACGCTGGAGTCCGAGCACCATTGTCAAGGATTAGTACTTCAGACTTGGAGGACACACTCTAGACGGAACGTTTTTTGAAGGACAGGCAATTTGGAAATGAGGCCAGCGTTGTAGTGCGGGGGGGGGCACCATATTGAAGTACTCAAAGCGCGGAAATGACGCCAGCGGTTGAGAACGACCCAGCGCCACAGCGGGACCTTTACGTCTAATGACCGAAAACACGGACAGTGGCCGACCCTGTTGCGGGAGCACCAGCGGAAATGAGGCCGATGTTGCAGTTGGAGCACCCGCGTGAGGAAACGGGAATTTGGAAACGGAGCCAATGCTGCAGCGGGCGCACCATTTCGGAATGACGGAAAGCGCGTGGATTTGACAAAAAAATAAGAAATAGCAGCATCTAGAAAATTGTGTGTAAATTCAATGCGGTCATGGAGGGGGCGAAATATTCCCAGCACGTCTACGGGGGCGAGAGGAGAGACGCTACTCTGAAACTGTAGAGGGAGAGGGAAGGGAAAAGGGGAGGACGAGGAGGAGGAGGTTGGGGGGAGAGGTGGAGGGGGGGGAGATGTGAAAGGGAGGAGGAGGAGGAGGAGGAGGAGAAATGGATAAGAACGAGAGAACCGAACAGAACCTGGGCAGAACAATCCTGGCGGAACGTTTTGGGGGTCGTTCCCGACCCTGCTGTGGAAGGGCCCCTTCCGCATCATCACTGCCATCGTCGTCGTCATCGTCGTCGTCATCACCATCATCACCATCATTATCAGCATCATCATCATCGCCATCGTCATCATCAGCATCAGCATTATCAGTTTCACCATCGTCACCATCAGCAGCAGCAGCAACATCATCCTCACCATCCGCATGATCATCACCGCCGCCCTCATCAGCATCAACAACACCATAGCGCCGCCGTGCTGTCCAGGCCCTTCCAGCAGCGCGGCGTCGGCCCCTCTTGCGAGAGCAGGTGGGGCAACCGGGCGGGCCAACACGTTCGCATGATTATGTTTTAGCCTCGGGGAAGAAGCACGACCGCTCACAAGACGGCATCACCAAGACCGTGCTGACCAGCTACCTCGCCAAGCTCGGCACCAAGACCTTCATAGGGGGCAATGGCAGCTGGCGGCTGCATCTATTCTCGGGAACTTCGGAGTCGGATTCTATTCTGTGTACCTCATCTAGGACGAGGCGCGCGTGATCAGCCAGAGCAGTGACGACGAGCAGTACATCTGGGAGTCTGGAACTGGCGGCTCCTTCACGGTGCAAAACGGAAACAGAGATGGCGCACGGCGAGATCAAGCGCGGCACAAAGACCATCTGTCATATGAAGGAGGACCAGTCATACTTCTTGGTGGAACGCCGCCTGCAGGATTTGGTCAAGAAGCATTCCCAGTTTATCAGGTTCCATGTTGATTTGCACGTCGGGAAGTCCAAGGAGAAGGAGGTTACGGATACCGAGGATGGGGGGAGGAGCAGAAGGACGAGGCAACAAGCCTAAGACCGAAGAGGCCGACGAGGAGACATAGGAGAAGGAGGAGAAGAACAAGAAAACCAATATGATTAAGGAGGTTTCTCACGAGTGGGGGCAGCTCAACAAGAACAAGTCGTTGAGGATGCGCAAGCCCGTGGACGTGACCAACGAGGAGTTCTTTGTGTTCTACAAGCCCTTTGTCAACCGACTGGGAGGACCACCTGGCCGTTGAAAACTTTAGCGTCGAGGGGCAATTGGAGTCCCGCGCGCTGCTTTTTCCGCCCCACGGCGGGCACCTTTTCGACTTGATCGGATCCAAAAGGAAGCGCGACAACATCAGGTTGCCCGCGCGACGCGTATTCATCATGGACGACCGTGACGAGATGATGCCCGAATGGCTCGATTCCGTGACAGGCGCTGTTGGTTCCGAAGGCTTGCCGCTGAATTCATTGGTGTATTGTCCACTTTGCATGACGTGAGCGGCGCCTTGAGGTCAGTCTTCGAGGGCCCCGAGCGCTTTTCCCGTCCTGGAGCTTGTCGGCTCTATGGGAGGGGCTACGCTCAGAGGGCCAGTGCCATAGAGCCCCAAATTCTCAATGTTGTGCCTGCTCGTGTGGTGTGTTAAGACAGAGCCCGTTGGTCTAAAGCTTGTGGTGGCCCACTAACCCGAGTTCCAGAATATGCTATCCACTGCCTCGTACTTGTGCTGTCCAGGGAGCTCACATGGGGGGGAATGAATGAATGAATGAATGCTTCATCAACAGCACCAGCAGCATCGTCATCATCATCAGCAGCATCATCATCAGCCCCCTCCCCCTTCTCCTTCTTCTCCCACTCCTTCGCCCTCCCCCGACTTGTCCTTCTTCTCCTCTGCCGTGCTCGTCATTTCTCCCCCCCCCCCTTCCACCACCTCCCCCATTCGTGCAGCACGAGATGCACTGCAGGGCAGGCCCCCCACCCACCCGCTCGCGGCAGCTGCTGCCGCTGTTGCCGCTGGCATATGATTTCCTCTGTCATCCTGGTTTGGGCCGTTTTCGTTCGGTATGTTTTTCTCTCTCTCTCTCTCTCTCTGTTTCTCCTTTTCTTTCTCTCAGTATCCCTCTCTTTGTTGTTTTTCTCTTTCTCTTTGTCTCTCTCTCTCTCTTTCTCTGTTTCTCTCTCTCTCTCTATTTCTCTCTCTCTCTCTCTCTTTCTCTCTCTCTCTCTCTCTCTCTCTCTCTGAGCGTTGCATCTTCGCCCTTTCCCCCCTCCTTCCCCCTCAAACCTGCGGTAGGTCGAACGTTGCTGCACACCCCAGGCAGTGGCTTCCTTGTGAAGAATTCGCGCGGAATTCCGATCCGGTCCGATCCTCCCCCTTCCCGCATTAGGAAAACAAGTATACCTATGATGTGGTGCTCTGACAGGGACTCTTCCGCGCGCTGCGCTGAGCCGCTGAGGTCGCCGGGGGCCAGCTTCGGCGAGCTCGCCATGCTGGAGCGCGCGGGGGGGGCCTGCTCATGCCGCTGTTTTCTTCAGGAATTAGCCCGTGACTTCCGAGAGGAAAGCGGACAAGAAAGAGAGAGAGAGAGAGACAAAAGAAAGAAACAGAGAGAGGGAGAGGGAGAGAGACAGACATTAGCACGTAGAAAAAGAGAGAGAGAGAGAGAAAACAACAAAAAAGTGGGAGCGAGAGGAAGAGAGAGAGTGAGAGAGAGAGAAAGGGACAGAGAGAAAGAGAGAGAACAAAGCGAAATGGGAGTGAGAGTGAGAAGGCGACATAAACAACATGGATACACACAGGGAGGGGTAGACAAAGAGGGAGGCCTGATGGGAAGAGGGGAATGGGGGGAAATGCGGTCGAGAGAGAGAGAGAGAGGGAGGAGGAGGTGGATGAAGAGGAAAGAACGGCAGAAGGAAAGTAAAACAGGGGAAAACCAGCGGGCGGCGAAGGCGGGGAGGAGGGTGAAAGCAGAAGGAGTAGAGGCGAATTGGGAGGGGGGAGAAAGAGAAAACTTGAAAGAGAGAGAGAGAGAGAGAGAGAAACAAAAAAAGCTGTGAGGGGAGGGAGGGGCTAGGAAGAGGAGAGAGAGAGAGAGGGGAGGGAGAGAGAGAGAGAGAAGCGAGGGAAAGCTGTGAAGGGGAGGGAGGGGCTAGGAAGAGGAGTATAGGAGATGGAGGAGGGCGGCAAGAAGACTTGGGAGGACGCTCTGATTAGAGGAGGGGTCTAGGAGCAGGAGGAAGCGGAGGTGACGAGTGGTGGTTGGGAACGGAGGGGAACGAGGAAGAAACAGTGAGGATGGGTATGAGACGTGGGAGAAAAAAAGACTAGAGCGATGTATGCCCCGAACTGGGCTTGCACTTAAGGGCTCATATTTGTATATGTATGTATACTGAATCATTTTCACGACGTTGCCGCTTGTGGGCGCCTCGTGGGTATGCTGGGGTTACGCCAAGCTGCCGCCAGTGGGCGCCTCGTGGGCGCCCCGGCTGCTGCGTGGGCATGGCGAACTCGCGTGGGCACTTCGTGGGCGCCTCGCGCGCTGGGCGGCCGCATGGCCTGCACCACTTACCTTGCACTACATAGTTGTTACCACATGGCTCTCATCAGAGAGCGCACACCACCCAGCTTATACCACATCACTTGCGGCACACAGCTGACACCGCATAGATTACATTACATACGTTGGCTAGTTTGAACCACACAGCATACACCTCCACAGTGTAATACAGACTTGGTGGGCCCCGCGCAAGCAGACATAGAGGTACGCATGCCCCACTGCATGTGTAATGTGTGTGCAATGAGTGCATGCGCATACATAGATGTGTTGGCGTATGTGCACGCACAACCGCCGTGTATAGATATACGAATTGATACATGCATGCATACATACATGCATGCTGGCATACATACATACAGACGTCCGTACGTAAGTTTGTACATACATACGTAAATGCAAGTATGGTTGCTTACATGTGTGCTTACACATATACATACATCAGCCATACGCTTGCATGCATATGTATATATATATATATGTGTCGACGGATGCATATGTATGTGTATATAATATATATATATATATATATATATAAATATATATATATGTTATTTGACGGGGGTCAGGGGCGAGACCAAAGTGAAACGTGGGTTGCACACAACAGGAAATCGTTTCGCTTCGTTCGTGTCTTGCGTGCGGGCGAGGCGAGGCGAAGTTGCGCGAGTTCCGACTTTTGCCGCAGCTAGATCAGGCCAACATGTGTCTCCCCGCGTCCAGATCGTCGCCCCTGGTAATTTCCGGGTTGTCAGGTTGGTTGCCCCGATTGTTGTTTTCCCGATGTTTGCCCGATGTTTGTCCCGATGTTTTGCCCGATGTTTGGCCCGATGTTTGTCCCGATGTTTGTCCCGATGTTTGCCCAGATGGCTGTCCCGACGCTTTCCCCGTTTGTTGCTCCGATGGTTGCCCCGATGATTGTCCTGTGCTTGCCCTTTGGTTGTCCCATGGTGGTCTCCCGTGGTTTTTGCTTGCGGTTGTCGCGATGGTTGTCCCGTCGTTGTTTTGTTGTTGTTAAGTCTGTAGATGCATTGATCGTGAAAGCGATCGGTAAGCAACGATATTTAGAGATGGATCGGTAATGATATCGATAGATAACCATACCGATCGATGGTGCGATCGATTGATATGCTCAAAGTCAGGTAGCTTGTGAGATCGACCGACATTTTGATAGTACTATAGGTACACATGTAGGGAAACCAATACATGACTACATCGGTGTCCTGTGGTTGTCCTGTGGCTGTCCCGCGGTTGCCCCGAACGATAGATGGATTGACAGTTGACAGTGAGATCGATTGACAGATGGTGGGGGTAAAGGTAAAGAGATCCGTGTGTAGATTGATAGTGAGATCGACAGATAATTCGGGAGACCGGTAGATTGTGAGATCGCCGGTAAGGGAGACAATGGATAGTTAGATCGATGACCCGTGTTCGTTTTGTGGTTGTCCCACGGTCGTCCCGCAGTCGTGCCGCGGTTGTCCTGGGGTTGTCACTTGGTTGTCTCGCGGTTGTCCCGTGGTTTCCCCGTGGTTGTCCTATAAATGTCATATGCTTGTCCCGCGGTTGTCCAGTGCTTGTCCGTCCCGTGGTTGTGCCATGGTTGCGCGTAGTCCGTTCCGCGATTGTCCCGTGGTTGTCCGTTCTGAAGAAAAATAACGAAAGCGATAGATTCATAGTGATAAAGATAGACGTGTTGATGGTAAGATGAACGGACAGATAGATAGTGAAACCAGTAGATAGTGAGACCGATTGATGCTCTTATAGTTCTTACAGTTGGATCGATGGATAAGCTAGTCAGACCGATCTATGGGGACAATGACTAGCAAGGAGGTCGTTAGATCGATCACGAACCCAGCCCGACGCCAATCTCAGACGGCAAATTACACGCATCCCCCCCTTTTCCCACCCACTCCAACCAAATTCTTTATCACCCGAAGGGTCTCTATGCGATGTAAGCATATGTACAGAGAGACCGAAGCATGTAGCTGTACAAACATATAGATATTAAATGTGTATAGATGTTTATATTTACACACGCATCAAGGGAAAGAGAGATAGAGAGGGATTGTGAGAGAGAGAGAGAGACAGAGAGAGAAAGAGAGAGAAAGAGACACAGAGAGAGAGAGAGAGAGAGAGAAAAAGAGAGAGAGAGAGAGAGAGCGAGAGAAAAACAAAGAGAGAGAGAGAGAGGAAAAAAAAAATATCAGCCAGCATTGACCCCAAATACATTAGACTACTCAATTCAAGGAATCAGAGGAATCAAGCACGCACGGAACCCGCAACTCAGCCTCAGGAAGCAAGCAAGCGTGCAAGCAAGCAAGCAAGCAAGCGTGCAAGCAAGCAAGCGGAGGCATAGGCATGAGCATAGCCATAGGAATCAGGGGGGGTATAGGAATCAGGGTGGGGGGCAACGGACCAATTAGTAGGGTTTGAGCTAAGACTCCTATAGGGCAAGCCTATTTGGAGAACAACAAAAAAAGAAACAAAGGTTGAGGAGGGCGGGAGGAGGAGGACAAGGAGGAAGTGGAAGGAGCTGGACGTTCCAAGCCGGGGGAGCCCGACAAACGGCGCAGGGCGTCAGCGCCGAGCGGGCCGTCACGGTCCGCGCCATGACTTTCTGCTTCGTGGTGGGCGTGCCCCGCTCCGCCTTCTTCGGGGCGCTGGAGAGGCACCCGGACCAGGAGGAGCACTTCAATGAGGTGGCGCCGATGATGATAATGATGATGATGGTGATGATGGTGATGGTGATGGTGATGGCGATGATGATGGTGAGTGTGATGGCGATCGTGATGTTGATGACGATGATGATGATGATGATGTTGATGTTGATGATGATGATGATAATGATGATGATGGTGATGATGGTGATGGTGATGGCGATGATGATGGTGAGTGTGATGGCGATCGTGATGTTGATGACGATGATGATGATGATGCTGATGATGATGATGAGAATGATGAGAATGATGAGAATGATGATGATGATGATGATGATGATGATGATGATGATGATGATGATGATGATGATGATGATGATGATGATAATGGTGATGGTGATGGTGATGGTGATGGTGATGGTGATGGTGATGGTGATAGTGATAGTGATGATGATGATGGTGATGGTGATTGTGATGTTGATGGTGATGATGCTGCTGCTGATGCTGATGCTGATGCTGATGATGATGATGATGGTGGTGATGATGATGATGATGATGATGATGATGATGATCCGTAAGGACTTCGCACCCTGCCGCCGGCCCCCTCTTTCGGATAATGGGCTACGCAAGAGCTAAATCATGAGGCCTCGGCGCCGCCGTGAAGCAGCATCGGCAAGAGAAAGTGAGATCCTGATGATATTGCTGAACTCAGCGTGGTATTTTGAACCTGCCTCCGTATGGTATACACTGAGGTTTCCCACAGAATTTCGCACACGTGGCAAATCTCATAGGTTGCTCGACCCTGACCCTGCTGATCTGCGAGAGGGCTGCCGCCGAATTTCAGAAATGTGGCAAATCCCATGGGTTGTTAGACCCTGACCCCGCCGATCTGCATGATGGGTGCCGCCGAATTTCAGAAATGTGGAAAATCCCATTGGTTTTTCAACCCTGACGCCGCCGATCTGCGTGAGGGGTGCCACCGAATTTCCAGACACGTGGCAAATCCCATTGGTTTTTCGACCCTGACTCCGCCGATCTGCGTGAGGGGTGCCGCCGAATTTCAGAAACGTGGCAAATCCCATGTGTTTTTGGACCCTGACCCCGCCGATCGGCGTGAGGGGTGTCGCCAAATTTTAAAGATGTGGCAAATTCCATTGGTTATTCAACCCTGACGCCGCCGATCTGCGTGAGGGGTGCCGCCGAATTTCAGAAATGCGGCAAATCCGTATGAGTTGTTCGGCCCTGACCCCGCCGATCTGCGTGAGGGGTGCCGCCGAATTTCAGAAATGTGGCGAATCCCATTAATTTGTTCGACCCTGACTCCGCCGATCTGCGGCCGCCGAATTTCAAAAATATAGCAAATCCCCTTGGTTTTTCGACCCTGACTCCGCCGATCTGCGTAAATTCTATTGGTTGTTCGACCCTGACCCCGCCGATCTGCGTGAGGGGTGCCCCCGAATTTCAGAAATGTGGCAAATCCCATTGGTTTTTCATCCTTGACCCCGCCGATCTGCGTCAGGGGTGCCGCCGAATTTCAGAAATGCGGCAAATCCCATGAGTTGTTCTTCCCTGACTCCGCCGATCTGCGTGAAGGGTGCCGCCGAATTTTAGAAACGTGGCAAATCCCATGTGTTTTTGGACCCTGACCCCGCCAATCTGCGTGAGGGTGTCAATTTCGACCCCCCCAGAAATTCTAAGAACCCTCTCAGGAGACGCTAGGTTTGCCGGTTTTCGGTTCCCCCCCTTCCCGCGGTCTTCAACAAGGAACAGTAATACAACAAGAAGCAGAGTTATCACAGTGGAAATTGGAAATTGGAACTGGTGCAGGGAGCAGCAGACCTTTGCCCTGCAGCCTTGTGGCCCACAAGGGGGTCGGCGGATAATGCTTATGATGATAATGATGATGGTGATGATGGTGTTGGTGATCATGCTGCTGAGGATGAGGATGTGGATGCTGCTGAGTGCTGCTGCGGATGAGGAGGAGGATGAGGAGGAGGATGACGGTAATGGTAGTGGTGATGGTGATGATGAGGAGGAGGATGGCGGTGATGATGAGAATGATGACGACGATAGTGTTGATGTTGTTGATGATGGTGGTAATGTTGATTTTGTTGACGCTGCTGATGCTGGTCGTGATAATGCTGATGCTGACGATGCTGCCGATGATGATGGTGGTGGTAATGATTGTGATGGTTGTGAAGATGATGAGGATGAGGATGAGTATGAGGATGATGATGATGGTGGTGATGATGATGGTGATGGTAATGGTGATGGTGATGGTGATGGCCATTGTGATGGTGACGACGACGACGAGGACGAGGATACTGAGGAGGAGGAGGATGAAGATGAGGATGAGGATGATGCTGATGATGATGATGCTGATGATGATGATGATAATGATCATGATCATGATTATAATGCTGATGGTGGTAGTGGTAATGAGGACGATGATGAGGATGAAGATGGGGATGGGGATGATGATTATGATGATGAGGAGGAGGGGGGTGGGGGCCAGGGAGAAGGGGGCTTCAGTTTCGTCCTCCCCCATGTCCTCATACTGCTTGCCCCAGTCTTGTCCCCCCCCCCCCAGCACCCGCTCGCCCCGTCCTTCGCGCCCAACGCAGGTAGCTGGCAGCAAGCCCGCCACGCCACCCCGCTTGTGCCAAACCCGTCGAGGTCCGCAGCGTCCAGCGCCGCAACAGAGTGTGCGCACGCTCGAGCGACTGACCCAGGCAGCATCAGACGTTCACACCAGGCGATGATCACAGAAACCTGCTTGCGATTTCGAAACCGCTGGGGCACGACGCTCGATCTCGGGAGGAGATAGGAGTGAGGCAGAGACGTAGGAGGAGGGAGGAGGCAGGAGGGAGGGAGGGAGAAGCAGGGGGAGGAGGAGGAGTAGGAGGAGGAGGAGGAGGAGGAGGAGGAGGAGAAGGAGGACGAGGAGGCGAACGACGCGAATGAGTTTGGAAGAGCGCGGAGCGTAATGGGAGGAGGAGAAGGAGGAAAAGGAGGAGGAGAAGGGGGAAGACAAGAACGACGACGACGACGACGAGGATGACGAGGAGGAGCTCGCAGGTCCTGTCGGGCAGCGAGTACACCACCGGCGTCATGTGGCCTTGCCTGCGCGACGTGCCGGTCAGGCCGCGGGCGCCGCCGCTGGGCCTTTGGTGGCGGTGGTGGTGAGATGACGGGTGCAGGAGGGGGATCGGTACACGCTATCATCGTCGCGTTGCCGCCGAAGTTCTGGGGGTGGGTGTGCGGGCGTTCGTACAGACCCACTTCATGCGCAGGAGGAGGAAAAGTGAGAGGCGGAGGAGGAAAGTGAGAAGAAAGAAGAGGGGGAGGAGGAGGAGGAGGAGGTATAAGAGGAGGGGGAGGAGGGGGAGGAGGAGGAGGAGGAGGAGGAGGAGGAGGAGGGGGAGGAGGAGGAGGAGGAGGAGGATGAAGAAGAAGAGGTCGAGGGGGAGGTGGTTGAATCCACGGGGCTGGTGCGAAGCACTGGGGGGTTTGCGCAAGCACCAAGGCAGAGAGCGCCTGGACCGCGCTCCGCCGCCAGCGGAGGAGGAGGGCGAGAAGGACGAGGAGCAGCAGCGGCAGCAGCAATAGCAGCAGCAGCACTTCGCTTCGCAGACCCCTCGGCCCTGGCTCCCGCGCCCGAGCACGGGGCACGCGCGAGGGCGACCCTTCGCAGAAGCTCCGGAGAAGGGGCGAAGCCCTAAGCGACCTGCCCTTTCGGAGCGCGAACCGCCTGGCATTGGTGGTGGGCGGAGGAGGGTGGTGAGCGGCGCCGCTGCCGAGCCTGATCAGGGACGCTTAGACGACTGCCTTCTCGGGTGAGCGAAGAAAGCTCGCCCCACTTTCTCGGCGCGCGCCATCGACCACCCTTCGCCCCTCTCGGCGGCGCGCCGAGGAGGGAAGCGAGGGCGGGCGGAAGGCCCGAGGGCTTTTGAGACGCATCGCCGCCTTCTGGGAAGGACGCCTCCCTCTCACTTCCCCCCTCGGTGCGCCGCCGCCCCTCGCCCCCATCGGGATGAGCACGCTGCGCAAGTGCAGGCCTCGCTGGGCCGCTGCTCCGATGAGGTGCCCGGCCATGCCTTCCGGCGCCCCCGCTGCAGATCGGCACAGCCATCGACGCGAGGACGGCCAGCTTGGTTGGCGCGACGGACGCCAAGATCGAGGAGTTCGAGCACCCCCTCTTGAGGAATCTCCACACCGAGGCCCCAGCTCCAACGGCTGAGGCGCTCCCGACCTGCGAAGGCCAGAGCGCAGCGAGCACAGCGCCGCTCAAGCAGCACGAGCGTCCACCCCGGCACGCGGCGAATTGCGAAAACGGCACCGCCGTCCGAGAACCCCAGCACGCTGCCCGAAGCAGGCGGCGGGGACTCCCCGTGGCATGGGTTCGAGCATGATTCCTGGCCTGCGCCCCAGGCCCCGAGCCAGAGATCGGTTCAGCACTCTTCCTGCAGACCCCCATCCCAGTCAACATGCCGACCCGTTTTCCCAAAGGCCAGCATGGAGCGGAGGAGGAGGAGGAGGAGGAGGAGGAGGAGGGGCAGGAGGAGGAGGGGCAGGAGGAGGAGGGGCAGGAGGAGGAGAGGAGGAGGAGGAGGAGGAGGAGGAGGAGGAGGAGGAGGAGGGAGGAGGAGGAGGAGGAGGAGGAGGAGGAGGGAGGAGGAGGAGAGGAGGAGGGGGGGGGGAGAGGAGGAGGAGGAGGAGGAGGAGGAGGAGGAGGAGGAGGAGGAGGAGGAGAGGAGGAGGAGGAGAGGAGGAGGAGGAGGAGGAGGAGGAGGAGGAGGAGGAGGAGGAGGCGGAGGAGGAGGAGGGAGGAGGAGGAGGAGGAGGAGGAGGAGGAGGAGGAGGAGGAGGAGGAGGAGAGGGAGGAGGAGGAGGAGGAGCAGGAGCAGGAGGAGGAGGAAGAAGAGGAGGAGGAGGAGGAGGAGGAGGAGGACGACGAGGAGGAGGAGGGAGGGAGGGAGGGAGGGAGGGAGGGAGGAAGGAGGCGGAGAAGGGCAACCTCAACTCCCCGAACCTCCGACGACGCGCCTCAAACACCGCGAGTTTCCAGCCTTCCACCTGCACGCGGTGCACGTGCGAGAACGGCATTGCCGTCCGAGACCCCAGCACGCTGCCCAAGGCAGGCGGCGGAGACCGCCCGTGGCTTGGACTCGAGCGTGAGTCTTGTTGCGCGGGTCCAAGGGACGGCGGCGCTCAGCCCAGCTCGCTGGGCAGTGCTGCGCCAACCCGCCCGCCCACGAATGGCACCCTGCCAGGAGCCCGCGCCGCGACGAGAGGCGACTTCCGCCCTCCAGACCTCCGACGACGCGCCCTTCTGGAGCCGCCCGTTGCGCTGATCAAGGAGACGGCGGCGCTCCGCCCAGCTCGATGTGACAGCGCTGTGCCGACCCGCCCGCCGACGAGGGGCACCCTGCCGGGAGCCAGCGCCGCGCCTCGAGAAGAGCGCACCCGCCTTGGCATCCGACGCCGCTCTTGTTTCGCAGCGCGACTCTCCAGAGAACTGGACCTTTTCCCGGGAATTGGTGTTTCTTTCGACGACATCGGGGCCCACACAACGGGGGTCCACTCTGAGGGAGGCCAGCCAATACCCATTTGGCTGACCCCAGTTTCGGAGCCACGTGGGGCCGATTTCCCCTCTCCGCCCTCAGCTGGCCTGGGCTGGGGAGCTACTAAGCAGCCGGCCGGTCTTCGCGACAGGGCCTTGGCCGACCTGGGTTTGTGCTGACCCGGGCTAGAGTGTCCCCACATGAGAACCATAATTAATCACAACATTGTGAAAGGCTTGCTGGTGGATGTCCCCACGGGTAGGCTCGTCGGCCACCCCGTGCGGCACTGACGCCCCGCACGACGCGGCTTTCGAGCCGAAAACAACTGGTATACATTTTGGTTCGTCGCCGAGGAGGGTGCCGACAGGGGCCCTCAGAGACCGAAGATGTCCAAGAATAATACGTCGTGAGTTTTCCGCGACGCCAGAGAGTGAGGGAGTCGAGCTTGCGAAGCGTGCTCATAGACACGGGCTGATTGCAGCGAGCTAGCAGAAGAACCCCAGCGCAGGCGCCACGTCGGCGGAGGTCGGCCTGGACGCCTGGCCACCGTGCAGAGACCATTTGGCACGGTGACGCGCCAGCGAGGCTGGCTTATTATGCTTCCCTTCGCCTGCCTAGGCTGCGTCTGGCTTCCTTGTCCGGACGGGGTGTGTTTTGTTTTTCTTCCTCCTCGGGATTGACTTCATCTTAATGTTATTCATCGTCTTCTTCCTGCTCATCATTGTCAGAATCAGAACCAGAATCAACATCATCAGCATCATCATCATCATCATCATCATCATCATCATCATCATCATCATCATCATCATCATCGGTAGCAGCAGCATCAGCATCAGCATCAGCATCATCATCGTCATCATCAATAGCAGCATCATCAGCAGCAGCATCATCATCCTCATAATCGGCCACATCAGCAGCATCATCAGAATCAGCTAAATCATGACAACCCGCATCATCATCAGCAGCAGCAGCACCATCATCATCAACAACAACAACCGTCATCAGCAGCAGCATCACCAGCACCATTGCCATCAGCATCGCCATCAACAATCAACAGCATCCTTATCGTCATCTTCATCATCATCATCATCATTATCATCATCATCATCATCATCATCATCATCATCATCATCATCATCATCATCATCATCATCATCATCATCATCGTCATCCATACCATTATCCTGATTCGCCCCCCTGCCTCGTGGGCTGATGGGGGCCCAGCAACCCGCTCAGAGAGACTCAAAAGGACATCCTCCTCATCCTTCCCATCTCCTCCTCATCCTCCTCCTCCCGTCTTCTCCTCCTCTTACACGTCCTCCTATTCCTCCTTCTCCTCCTCCTCCTGCTCCTCCTCCTCCTCCTCCTCATGCCCCTCCTCCTCCTCCTCCTCCTCCCCTCCTCCTCCTCCTCCTCCTCCTCCTCCTCCTCCTCCTCCTCCTCCTCCTCCTCCTCCTCCTCCTCCTCCTCCTCCTCCTCCTCCTCCTCCTCCTCTTCCTCCCTCTTCCTCGTCCTCCCCGTGCGAGAACAGTGAGACGCTCCATGCCACGCTCGACGACGGCATCCTCATCCCCCCCAGGCCTCCCACGTCGCGAGCTGTCTCACGGCGTTGGCCCCCAGAATTCTCGGCCCCCGCCCCCCCCCAGTTGTCCGCCGCAGGCCATCTCCGCTGCGGCCCCACGCGGCGCCCAGGAAAACGGCCCCCTCGAGGCCCAGAGCAGGCGACTGCAAGGGGTGTGGTTACGCCGGGGTGTAGCTTGCGATCGGCGCCGTGGGGGCTCAGGGGGTCACCCAGTTGCGCCAAAAGGCTTCATGCGTTCCCGTCTCGGCGCGGCGGGGATCTCTATCGAGGCGCGGCTTGCAAACCAGACCTTTTGCAAACCACACCCGTCGGAGGGACGCCCGTCGCGATGTTTGCCCACGGCGCCTGGAGGCGTCTGGTCCCATCCCCCTCCCCCCTTCCCCGCTTCGCGTCGTCCGCCCGCCCCGCTCCGCGTCGTCCGCGACTCCGGGCTGGGCCGCCCTTCGCCGGGGTGGGGGGGGGGCCCTTTGGCTCTCGGGGTGAGAGTTTTTCGTCCAGGCGGCACGCAGACTGCTGCAACGCCGAGCCCGACCGACCCTCCCTCCCCCGCCGAGAGGGCGAGGATCCCCGATCCTCCTTCCCCCTGCCCCCGTCGAGGGGGTCGACGGGCCCCTGAGAAGGGCGCGCCTCGACGAGGCCGAGCAGCGGGATGAGGAGCAGGGGGAGGAGGAGGAGGAGGAGGAGGAGGAGGAGGAGGAGGAGGAGGAGGAGCAGGAGGAGGAGGAGCAGGAGGAAAGAAGCTAGGAGGAGGAGGAGGAGGAGGAGGAGGAGGAGAGAAGCTAGGAGGAGGAGGAGGAGGAGGAGGAGGAGGAGAAGGAGGAGGAGCAGGATGATAAGGAGGAGGAGGAGGAGGAGGAGGAGGAGGAGGAGGAGGAGGAGGGGGAGGCGGAGGAGAAGGAGGAGGAGGAAAGAAGCTAAGTTCTAACTCATCCCTTCCCGTCCAGAGGCTCCTGTATCTGCTGGATCTGTACGCCGAGCGCAAGAGCCTCGCCGAGGGCGACGGGTCTCTGGGCGAAGCGTTGCTCGACGAGGCCGAGCAGAGGGGAGTAGGAAGATTCGGGCGAAGAGGATTCGAGACTGCGCATCTGATTCAACCGCGGGCTGTTCGGGTAAGAAGTCTGCACCCTGCACGCCAAACAGAGGGGGGTGCTCGAGCAGAGGGGAGTAGGAGAATTCGGGCGAAGAGGATTTAAGATTGCGCATCTGACTCAACCGCTGGCTGGTCGGGTAAGAAGTCTGCATCCTGCACGCCAAACAGAGGGGGTCGCTCCCCTAACATTGCATCGGCTCGGGCGCCAAGGTTGCGGGCAACGCAGGGAAGAGGCAGCAAGTACAGCAGCACAGTGAACTGAAAGGAAACAGTGCGCAGACAGGGAGGAGGGAGTAAGTGCAGCAGCACAGTGGACTGAAAGGAAAAAGTGCGTAGACATGGGGGGAGCAGAGGGTGAGAGGAGGAGGAGGAGGAGGAGGAGGAGGAGGAGGAGGAGAGATCGAGATTTGAGGCTTTGGGCGTGTTTCGCTCTCTTCTGGCCTCCAGTCGGCTTCTCGTCGCCGCGGCGGGGTTCCCCCCAGATCCCAGGTGGAACGCAGAGGATCCTGGTCGCCTTCGCCGTTCTTTCCCAATCAAAGCAAGGCTCCACGCCGAGCATAGACGGGCGCTCTGCCCCGGCGGAGCAGGACGGCACCAGCTGGAGAGAGAGAGAGAGAGAGACAGCGACCAAATGGGCGGGTAAACCGCAGCTTGCCTGCTTTGGAAGAGGTTCAGGGGCTGACTTGGAGAAGAGTTGGAGCAGGAGGAGGGGGCCCGAGCAGGTGTTGCGCCGTTCCGGTTCTCCGGAGGCCCGTGCTTGGTCGGGCCCGGGACCGATAGAAATCAGTCTTGGACGAAACTTGGCCAGGATGGGTTCGGGAGGAGTCTGGGGGCCGCAGGCGAAGAACCCTGCCGCGCACGAAGCAACGGAGGAGAAGCAACAGCAGCAGCAGCAAGGGGGTGTGACGCCTTTCTGTTGTTCCTAGGCGGTGCCTGCGCTTGGACTGTTGCTTCCCTGCGGACTTGAAGGTGGGTGCCCAGGCGGTTCTCCGTGGCAGCCGCAGAGTGCCGCGCATGCGCTGCTCGGGCGGGTCGGGGGGCTTTCCGTGACGGCCACGGGGTCCCGTCCACGCGCTGCGTGGCGCGCGCGTGGCCGCAGACTCCTCGGTGCAGCAGTATCCTGGCATCGCTCAGACGTGTGCATTTTTCCTTTGGCGAGGGCCATCGAGTTGCATCCTTGATCATGTGGCGAAAAACCCACGCACGAAACCGAAAAAAGCACAGGGAATGGACGTCCGAGCGATGGCGAGGTAGGGGGGCCCGGCCCAGGCGGTGCGCCCGAGTGGCCGCCGATTCCTGCGCCTCGCTCTGCGCTGCACCACAGGCGAGGTCCTGGCCAGAGCGCGCCCCAGGAGAGGCCTGGGCCGCGACTCTAGCCGGCGGCAGGGTGTACAGGAAGAGACGCAGCCTGTTCGTGCAGGCTCAGCGTTCCTCCCCCTGGCATCCAAGAGTGTGGGGGAAGAAATGTTGTCGCCCCGCTTCGGGCACCATCGCCCTCTTGGATCGATGCCGCTCGAGAAGTGCCGAACGAAGTTGGAGCCGGGGGCTCCAGGCATGATTCCCCCGCCTTGTGGGGGAGGTGTGTGTGTGTGCCTGTGAGTGTGCTTGCGTGTGTGTTGTGGGCTGTGTGCTGTGTGCTGTGAGTTGTGCGTTGTGTGTTGTGTGTTGCGTGTTGTGTGTTGTGTGATGTGTGTTCTGGTTTGTGACTTGTGACCCGTGAAATGTGAATTGTGTGGTGTGTGTGGTGTATGGTGTATGGTGCGTTTTGTGTGTGTTGTGTGTTGTGTGTGTGTTGCATGTTGTGCGTTGTGTGTCGTGTGTGGTGTGGTGTGTGCTATGAGTTCTGTGTTATGTGTTATGTGTTGTGTGTTGTGTGATGCGTGATGCGTGTTGCATGGTATGTGTGTTGTGTGCGGTGTGTGTGTGTGTGTTGTTTGTTGCGTGCTGTGTGTGTTGTGTGTTGTGAGTTGTGTGTATGGTGTGTGCCGTGTGTTGTGTGCTGTGTGTTGTGTGGTGTGTGTTGTGTGTTGTGTGTTGTGTGTTGTGTGTGTTGTATGTCGTACGTTGGATGCTGTGTGTCGTGTGTTGTGTGTTATGTGTGATGTTGTGTGTGTTGTGTATGTTGTGCATGTTGTGTGTGTGTGTGTCGTGTGTTGTGTCGGGCCACAGGACCGATCTGGCCACGCGGAGTGCCTCCAGGATCGCCGCGAGGTGCCCCCCGGAGGGGCCCCCCGAGAAGCGCCACGGGAGGCCTCTCGTCGAGGGCCCGGGGCCAGACTTGCGTTGGCACGGCGCTCGCATGCGGACCCTTTGGAGGTCCACAGAGATGACACAGGTGCGCCAGCAGAGGATTCAGCTCCTGACTGACAGTCGCCAATGGGTTCGGTGGTGAGGAGCGCGAGGCCAGCGGTCCCCACGCGGGTTAGATCCCATCATCCGCGCAAGCAAAGTAGACCCTTTTGGTTCGGAAAGGAGTCTGAGCCCGTGGCCACCTGGGCGACCGACATTCGCGCGTATGTTGCCCGCGCAATGTCGCGCGTAAGCGCCCTCGTTTCCAATGTGGCGTGCCGCGCTGGCGGCCCGCGCAAGCCACCGCGCAAGGTCGCTTGTCCTCTCGCGGGAGACCCTTTTCGTTTCGTCGCCCACCTTGGGATCGAGCAAGTTTCCCGCGCCCGGCCACCGCCTCGACCTCGCCCTCGCCGCCGCCGCCGCCGCACCTCCGGCAGCAGCAGCACAAATGGCCGGCCCAACGCCCGCGGCCCGCCAGCGGCGGCGCTCGGCGTGCCCACCGCTCGCCGGCCTGCTGGCGGCGCTCGCGTGCGCCCTGCTCTCAGCGCCGTCTGATCACGCGATCGGCGACAACAGCAAAATAGAATCGGCACCGCCTGCCTCGCCGTCGAGGCTTGCCATCGAGAGTGGAAACCCTACGCCTCCCTGGGCGACTCGCAATGCCGAGGGCTCGGGCCTTTGCGATCTCGTCGCCCGCGCCGCGCCCCGAGCTTCTGGCCCTCGTTCACAAGCGTTTCTCCGCCGCCCGGCAGAAGTCCACCTTGGCGGTGCCCCTGTGCTCGCAGTGACATCGGGGATCACGTGCCCGCCGCTCGCGCGATCGCTTCGGCCTGGCCGCGCGATCGCCTGAGCTGGCACACGCGGGATCGAGCCCCGTGATCGGCGAGGTAGCCATCGTGATCGGGGCGGCGATCACGCGGGGGGGTCTTGAATTTCTCGCAGGGTGCACCGATTGTCTCGGGGCCCATCCAGCTCAGACCCCCCGGCCGCGTGCAAGCAGCGCCGTCTTCGCCGCCGGAGGGGTCGCGCGCTCGCGTCGCGAGATCGGCCCGAGGGGCCCGCCGGACGCCGAGGCCCTGCTCGCCCTCGCCCCGCCGGAGGGCCCTCCGGGCGGCGGGGCCTTCCTGGGCCCGCCGCGCACGGCCGCGCCGCGCCGGCCGGCCGCGGGCGGCCGCGCCGCCGCGGGGCGCAGCGGCGGCGCGCCGGCGGCAGGCGCGGGGGCGCGGGGCCCCGGGCTCGGCGCGGTGCCGCGCACGAGCAAGGACCGCCCACGAGCGGCGAAGGGCCCCCGCGGGCTGGCTGCCGGGGCGCGGTCCCGCGGGCACGCGGTCGCACGGGCGCGTGCCGCCGCGGGGCAGCCGCGCAGAAGACGCCCCGTGTCCGCGGGGTCACAGCCCATGGGGCCCAGCCCGAGAGGCCGCGGAACTTCTCGCCGCTCCAAGGGGGCCAGGGCTTCTCAGCCGCACCATCCCACCACCCCCAGTTGGGGATGGGCCCCTCGAAGCCCGAAGGGAACAGCCTACATCCCCCCACCCAGGGGGGCTCAATCGGCCAGTGGGGCCGAGGCCACGCCAGTGGGGAGCCGGTGCAAAGATGCTCGGGATCGGCGACGCGCTTTCGGGTTTCGGGGAACGACTAGTGACAAAGCATACACTTTCGGAGGTCCGCGCAGATGCCTTAGGTCGGCGCTGGAGCCCCTGGCGCGCTCCGCGCGCCAAGGAGGGGAGTCCAGTGCAGATCCAAGAAATCCTCGCGGACCTCTGAAAGTTCATGTGTATGTCATTGCTGGTTCCTCGAGGTTCGAGGTTCGACACTGTCGTACTGTTTCGTCCGTTCCCAGAGGTCCTCCAGCCTTGGGGTACTTTCCAGCAGCCGCGCCTGGCCGAGAGGGTTTCTGGGAGTGCCCTGGGAGACCCGAGAGCTAAATTCTCACCAGCCGCGAACTTCTCTCTATCCTTAAGATTGACACTCCAAAACGCGATGATAATCTTAGGGATGCGCCCTCAAAAAATGAGGGAATCCCTAAGATTGGCATCGTGATGAGGAGATGCCCAGCTTAGGGATAGGGATGTGTTCCAGGCTGGTACAATTCGGCGGCGCGCTGAGGGGGGAGGTGCGAGAAGGCAGACCGTCTCAGTTATCGGAAGGCCGGAGGCCTTCTGAGCCCTCTGAGAACCTGGCATCGCTCGGACGTGTGCATTTTTCCCAACCAACCTGTGTTGTTGGGTCCTCGTTTTGAAGAGACGGTGGCCCGCGTCTCCTCTCCTCTCCTCCTCTCCTCCTCCCTCTCCTCCTCCGCACACCCATTTCGGCACACCCCTCACATGCTTCGTGGCCCCATAGGGAACTCCACCGAAGGTCCCAGTGGGTGTGCCCGCATGCGTCCCGCACACCCATTTCGGCACACCCCTCACACGCTTCGTGGCCCCATAGGGAGCTCCACCGAAGGTCCCAGTGGGTGTGCCCGCATGCGTCCCGCACACCCATGTCGGCACACCCCTCACACGTTTCGTGGCCCCATAGGGAGCTCCACCGACCCCAGTGGGTGTGCCCGCATGCGTCCCGCACACCCATTTCATCACACCCTTCACATATTTCGTGGCCCCATAGGGAGCTCCACCGAAGGTCCCAGTGGGTGTGCCCGCATGATCCCCGCACACCCATTTCGGCACACCCCTCACACGTTTCGTGGCCCCATAGGGAGCTCCCCCGAAGGTCCCAGTGGGTGTGCCCGCATGCGTCCCGCACACCCATTTCGGCACACCCCTCACACGTTTCGTGGCCCCATAGGGAGCTCCACCGAAGGTCCCAGTGGGTGTGCCCGCATGCGTCCCGCACACCCATTTCGGCACACCCCTCACACGTTTCGTGGCCCCATAGGGAGCTCCACCGAAGGTCCCAGTGGGTGTGCCCGCATGCGTCCCGCACACCCATTTCGGCACACCCCTCACACGTTTCGTGGCCCCATAGGGAGCTCCACCGAAGGTCCCAGTGGTGTGCCCGCATGCGTCCCGCACGTTCGGCACCCCTCACACGTTTCGTGGCCCCATAGCTCCACCGAAGGTCCCGCACACGGCACACCCGTGTGGCCCCATAGGGAGCTCCCCCGAAGGTCCCAGTGGGTGTGCCCGCATGCGTCCCGCACACCCATTTCGGCACACCCTTCACACGTTCTTGGCCCCATAGGGAGCTCCACCGAAGGTCCCAGTGGGTGTGCCCGCATGCGTCCCGCACACCCATTCGGCACCCCTGTCACACGTTTCGTGGCCCCATAGCTCCACGCGTCCCGCATGACAGGCACAGTGGGGAAGGTCCGTGCCCGCATTCGTCCCGCACACCCATGTCGGCACACCCTTCACGCGTTTCGTGGCCCCATAGGGAGCTCCACCGAAGGTCCCCGTGGCGCAGTCCGCACGCGTCTCCACCACCCAGTACACCTCCGTCGGAGGCCGTCGGGGTTCCGCGCCTCCCTCGCCCGTCGTCGCTCCGCCCAGCGGCAAGAGCCTTGCCCGCTATCAGCCAGCCAGCTAGCTCTCTTTGCTGCGCGCAGCGGACGACCCGCGCGCGTCGCTGGGACCCCTCCGGGGCGACCTGCACGCGTCGCTGGGACTCCGCGCTGCGCTGCGCCCGCAGCTTTGGACTTTGAGTGCACGGGCAAAGAGGGAGTAAAAGAAGGGGAGGAAGCGGGCGCGATCCTCGCGGTGGCGTCGCGGCGCGCGGGCGATGCCGTCGGGGAGTCCCGGGGAAGCTCCTTGCGGCGGCCACGCCCAGCGTCACGAGTACTCAAAGGCAGTCATTCACAAACTAATAACCTTCATATACACTTGCACCATGCATTGGCATACTCGCATTCATGCACGTAGACTCGCTCGCACGCAGATTCATTCACAGTCAGACGCACTCGCGCTCAGATTCACCCGCGCTCGGTCTCCCTACGTACTCAGATCAATCGTTTTCGTTCGCGTTGTGTACCACGCCATTCATTTTGGCACAGCACTAGCACGGTTCGTTGCCCCATAGGGATCACCACCGAAAAAGGGAATCACAATTGCGGTACTTGCACCTGCATATGCTTGGGTCCTTCGTCTGGCTAATTTTCTTCGGCGAGGACCACCGAGGAGCATCCTTGATAATTTGGCGAAAACCACGCACGAAACTAAAAAAATGAATTGGCGAAGGACCCAACCATATGCAATTGTGAATAACGCTTTGTGGGTGCCGCTGTCGGTGGGGCTCCTTATGGGGCCACGACAGGCGTGCCACGAAAAGCTGTCCTGGGCGTACGGGACGCATGAGGGCGGTAGCATTGGGGCCTTCGGTGGAGCTCCCTATGGGGCCACGAAACGTGTGAGGGGTGTGCCGAAATGGGTGCGGCGCCGCCATGCGGACGCAGCCACTGGGGCCTTCGGTGGAGCTCCCTATGGGGCCACGAAACGTGTGAGGGGTGTGCCGAAATGGGTGCGGCGCCGCCATGCGCCCGCAGCCGCTGGGGCCTTCGGTGGAGCTCCCTATGGGGCCACGAAACGTGTGAGGGGTGTGCCGAAATGGGTGCGGCGCCGCCATGCGCCCGCAGCCACTGGGGCCTTCGGTGGAGCTCCCTTATGGGGCCACGAAACGTGTGAGGGGTGTGCCGACATGGGTGCGGCGCCGCCATGCGCCCGCAGCCACTGGGGCCTTCGGTGGAGCTCCCTATGGGGCCACGAAACGTGTGAGGGGTGTGCCGAAATGGTGCGGCGCCGCCATGCGCCCGCAGCCACTGGGGCCTTCGGTGGAGCTCCCTATGGGGCCACGAAACGTGTGAGGGGTGTGCCGAAATGGGTGCGGCGCCGCCATGCGCCCGCAGCCACTGGGGCCTTCGGTGGAGCTCCCTATGGGGCCACGAAACGTGTGAGGGGTGTGCCGAAATGGGTGCGGCGCCGCCATGCGCCCGCAGCCACTGGGGCCTTCGGTGGAGCTCCCTTCGGGGCCACGAAACGTGTGAGGGGTGTGCCGAAATGGGTGCGGCGCCGCCATGCGCCCGCAGCCACTGGGGCCTTCGGTGGAGCTCCCTATGGGGCCACGAAACGTGTGAGGGGTGTGCCGAAATGGTGCGGCGCCGCCATGCGCCCGCAGCCACTGGGGCCTTCGGTGGAGCTCCCTATGGGGCCACGAAACGTGTGAGGGGTGTGCCGAAATGGGTGCGGCGCCGCCATGCGCCCGCAGCCACTGGGGCCTTCGGTGGAGCTCCCTATGGGGCCACGAAACGTGTGAGGGGTGTGCCGAAATGGGTGCGGCGCCGCCATGCGCCCGCAGCCACTGGGGCCTTCGGTGGAGCTCCCTATGGGGCCACGAAACATGTGAGGGGTGCGCCGTGATAGTGGGAGGAGGGAGGAGGGAGGGAGGGGGCAGCGGGAGGAAGGAAGGAGTGAACGCGGGGCGCTGTCTCTTCAAAACGAGGACCCAACACCACAGGATGGTTGGGAAAAAAACACAAGGAATGGACGTCCGAGCGACGGCAAGAGAAGGCCCACCCCTTTCTGCCTTCCCCCCCTGGGCGCGCCGCCGAAAGGAGTCGAAGGAGGCCGCCTACCTCGAGAAGACTGACGAGTCCTCCGTGCTGATGGCGGGAGTATTGTGGATAGTGCTGCCCGTGCTGGTCGGCACCCTCACGTCGGCTCGCTGATGGATCTCCGAGCCGCGGTTCCAGACGAGCTCGCCGGCAAAAGCTCGCCATTCGGTCACCGTGGTCAAGCACTGGGCCCTGCCCCCGCAGCATTTGAAAGTCCCAGGCCGGTGTATATACAGGCGTGCTGGAGGCCAAGTTGGGTGGCCCCCGTAATTAATCTGGGCTTCCCAGTGGGGACCCGAGTAGATGGGGTCGGAGGATCGCGCCGCATCGCCGATGCATCGGCGGTGCGGCTCGATGTGAAATCCGACGTTCTCCACGCCGATTTCGCCGATGCATCGCTGACGTCGCCAATGCATCGCCGATGCATCGGCGATGCATCGGCAACGTCGGCGCGATCCTCCGACCCCATTTACTCCGATCCCATCTGGGAGGCCTCTACACATCCAGATGTCCATCATCCCTCTCCCGCTCCCTTGCTCACCTCTCTTGCATGTTCGGCGTCTGCGGTACCCCGAAACTCACACATCGCGCGAGTATGCGGCCACGTCTGTTCGCCCTTGGGCTCGTTGGCGCTTGGGCGTTCGAGCCATCAGGGAGTGCGTGCAGAGTGCGCCGACTTCATTTAAAGCATTTATCGGCGGCGCGCCTGTGTGGAAGTGAGAACGGGTAGGCCTTCTCGGAAGGCTGCGGGGCTTCTCGGAAACCCTCGCGCCTTCTGGGCAGCTTCCTGTGTCTTCGGGGAAGACTCCGAAGACTTCTCGGGAGGCTGGAGGCCTGCCGAGCCTTCTGAGATGGCCCGCCCCCTCTCACTTCCCCCCCAGGCGCGCCGCCAAATTTAATGATCAGGAAGTTTTTGAATGACTTACGTGCTGCATCCGAGATACAGTGGCGAGGCCCCAGTAGCGCGGGGCGTCGGCGCTGCCCGCCCGATTTGGGCACGGTTGAAGAGTCCAAGACATTCTCTTGGAGTAGAGCTGCCAAGATTTTCCCCTTGATCCGATGGTGTTCTCCCGCACGGCGCGATCTGCGAACAACATACCACGGAGGAAGACGTCTACCACCCAAAAAAAAAGATTTCCTCAAGACCCCCAGGAGTCGAAGGTGAGCCCAAGATGCCCTCGAGATGGCTCAAGAGTGCCCCGGGAACCTTCCAAGAGAGTCGCAAGCTGCACCAGAGACGGTCGACAACTTATCAAAACCATCAGGTCGTCTTGTTCCATTCGTCCCAGACGTGTTACCCGACCGCCACGCCTTCTGTGAATTTCGGGAGGGCCTCGAAGGCTTGCAGAACGTCGAAGCTCGGTGGCGATCCCCGGGGGGAAGACGGGCGGGCCTTCCCAGAAGGCCCAGAAGGCCTCCGGCCTTCAGGCCTTCAGAGAAGAAGCCCCCCCCGAAGACACAGACGTCGTCTCAGAGGGCGCGAGGGCCTCTGAGAAGCCCCGCCGCTTTGTGAGAAGGCCTGCCCCTCTCACCTCCCCCCCGGGGCTCGTCGCCGCTTTCCAGAACGTCGAAGCAATGCCCCAAAACCAGCACCCCACGGAGGGCACAGCAGCCCCCAAAGACTACCCCAAGGTGGCCTCAAGGTGTCTCCAGGGGCGTCCCGAGAGGCCCAGCCAAACTCTTAAGAAGTTCATCGAGGCGCCCCTTCTCTCCCCCCCCTTCCCCCCCCCCAAAAAAGAGGCTTTCGTGAGGCCGTCGAGAGGGCCCCAAGACGGCGCAAGAGGTCCCGAAAGTGCCACCAGATGATGACGAGAACCGTCCAAGAGGGCCCCCGAGAGACCCTCAGGAAGGGCCCCAAGATGCCCCAGGAGACCTTGAACAGGCCCTCCTGTTCTTACCGTGCCTTCCTCTTTCTTCCGTGTCTCCCTCCTGAATCCGTCTTCCTCCTGGCCCTCTCTATTATCTTCTCTTCCCTCCGGCGGGAGTCGATATTATGTTTTGTTATTTGCTCTGCCTCCGCTCCTCGTTCCATCCTGCTTCCTCCCTCCCCCCTTCATTCCTCCTCTTCTTCACTGTCCTCATAACCTCTCCCAGCTCCTTCCGTCTTGCCCTGCCCCCATCTCTATAATATCCGCCCTCCGTACCTCTTACGGTTCCTCCGTCCCCACATCGTTGTTTTGCCGCGTTCCGTATGCGCCCTCCTCACTATTGCTCCTCCCCTCCATTCTCCCGCTCGTTGGTTCTCTCGTTCCTTCTCTCCCTCCTTTCCTGGGCCTGAGGAAGGCCCCGACAAGGCCGCACGGGGGAAATTGGCAACACACGAATCAGTACTGAGTTGTTGCTGGATGCCCTTTCTTGCCCCTCTCTCTATCGCAAGTCATGCCCATTTGTGATCCAAGGTCGAGGCTTCTGGCTCGAGCAGGTGTTTCACGGCACCGCGCTTTTGTGCACAGCGACGGGTGTCCGGGCTAGCAGCCTCCTGGAAGTCGGGCCGCTTGCTCACACACCACCGCCACCACCACCACCACCACCACCGCCACCACCATCCGTTTACATTGGAACGATACAGAGAAGATTAGCATGGCCCCTTCGCAAGGATGACACGCGCAAATCGAAAAGTATATACACTTTTAGCACACGTTGTTCGATCGCGTCCCAACCAACCAACCAACCACCACCACCACCGCCACCTCCCTGCACTCACCCTGCACCAACCATGAGTATTACGAAAAAGCATGAGTTCGCATTGGGCTACAGAGTTCGTTTAAGAAGAATCCGGACTGGACCCTGGGCGATTTCTTGGACTTGGTTTCTTTCGTAGAACGTTTGTATATCTGGACTTGGACTACTGTTTAAGTAAACGCTTGGAGTGATGTCAATTTCCTTAGCGCAAAATGTTCTTTACTCTAAGCAGGGGTGTAGAAATGACTGCACGTTCACGGCTGCGCCAGCGACTGCACGAGTTGATACGAGGAAGTTGTCGTTTGATTCCAAAGGTTGTTGCACCCTTCTGTTGCAATCGCGCCCGCTGCGGGAGGGTGGATGGTAGCGTAGGTTTCCGAGTGGGGCAGGGTGCGTCCACGATTCGGTCGGTTCGGCTGCTTTGCACTCGGTTGCATCTGGTCGGTTCGGTCCTGTCGGTTACCGTGCCGTTGTCGCGTCGCCGCGCCTTGCTCAGCAGCTGCGTTCGCCCGACTCGGCTCCCGTCGGCCTCAGTCTCGCTGCCGGCTCGGTCGGCTTCCGGTTTTGCGCGGTCGCCGGGCCGGGGGGGAGAAGGGGAGGGTACGATAGGTTCGCGTCGTACCGACGTTGTTGCGAGCCCAGCGCGAGCGTTCAAGGTTGAGCGCCGCGAGTGGCCCAGAATCGTAACAATCTGGCTATCGAAAAGCCGCCGATCGTTGAAGGTTGAACGATCCGCTCGGGTCAGGAACCAACGCTGGAGCCGTCACGGCACGAATCCGCCGCAGGGGACAGTGGTGCAGGAGGAGGGGGAGGATGAAAGGAGGAGGGAGGAGGGAGGAGGAGGAGGAGGAGGAAGCGGGAGGGAGGAGGCAGGAGGGGGGAGGAGGGAGGAGGGAGGGAGGGGGGAGGGGGGAGGGGGAGGAGGGAGGGGGGGAGAAGGGAGGAGGGGAGGAAAGGGAAGGGGGGAGGGGGAGGAGCGGGAGGGAGGAGGAAGGGGAGGGAGGAGGTGGAGGAGGAGGGAGGAGGGAGGGGGCAGGGCGCGGCCCGGCGAAGCGGGGGCGGGGCGAGGCAGGCGCCGCATTGCCCGAGGATCCGCGTTAGACCAGTGTGTGATGGCCTTGGCGCAGTGACTCCTCCTCCTCCTCCTCCTCCTCCTCTCCTCCTCCTCCTCCTCCTCCTCCTCCTCCTCCTCCTCCTCCTCCTCCTCCTCCTCCTCCTGGCCCTGCGGCCGCCCTGCGCGACAACTGGCTCGCCTTCTCCCAGCGAACTCGAGCGCGCGTGCGGACCGCCTCTGCCGCGCTGCGACGGACACCCAATGCGCCGAACTGCGCCGGCGCCGGTGGGCAAGCACACGCTGGCGCTAACGCACGCTCCGAGGACCCTCGAACCGGCCAATGGGGCACAGCAGGGAGCGGGAGAGGCGCGGAGGGGTGGGGGGGGGAGGCCGAGGCCGTGGGCGGTGGGGCACGCTCAGATCGTGAGGGTCTTGTGCGTGTGTGCTGGGGCCCAGGCTTTCACTGGCAGCAAGCTTCGGGAGCCTTTTGAGACGGTGGGTCAGTGTCAACGGGGGTGAGCCAGAGCGACGGATCTTGCAGGATCCTGCCGGAACAGGGTCGCACTGACCCCGGGGCTTGGGTGCAGGAGCCTGCAGGATCTTGCAGGATCCTTCGCATTGACCCAGGTTTGGGCGCAGGATCTTGCAGGATTCTGCAAGGCCTGACTGACTTGGGTCTGGATTGACCCGGGTCAGAAGATCCCCGAAAGTTGGGAGTGGTGGGGCGGCCGGCCAGGCTGCGGCAAGTACAGGAAGTGCCCGGGGCCTCGACTCCGGGAGACTGCGCACGCAAGTCATGCGCTGCACTCGGCACGCGCGAGAGCCACCCTCGCGTCGTGAAAACGACGACTGGCGGTTTCTGTTGCCACGTTCGGCCTTTGGGGGCCCTCCATCGGCCCCAGGGCTGTCCGAAAAACCCACTCAGGAGGAGAGTCTGGTCCCCAGGAGTAGATCGATACTACTGGGGACCCCGCAGCGAAAGGGAGAAAAAAAAAAAAGGGAAGGGCGGCACTCGGCACACGCAATAACGCGCGCGACGGCCCTTCGTGCCAGAGGCGGCGGCCGGCAGGGACGAGCTTCATCGTGGGCGCAGCGTGCCCCGCCCCCGAAGAGCCCACGCGCGAGCGCGCTCGTCGGGGGCGGCTAAGAGGGGGGGGGGGGGAGGACTGGGGGGGAGATCATGGCGTGGGCCACGTTATTTCCTCTTCCTCAGATTTCATGGCGCCTCTTCTGATTTCGTTACGTACATTCCCGCCCCCCCCCCTGGGCCGCGCACATGCCGCCGGCCATGATCTGCGCCCCCCCCCCTCTTGGACGCCCCCCTCTTGGCCGCCCCCGAACGCGGTGGTCCGCGCGCTTGCCTCTCTGGCACGGGCCTGGACCCCTGCTTTTCTCTTGGTCTGCGGGCGCGGGCATTGCCCGCGCCGTCACGCGGCGCCAGGGCGCGGACGAGCGCAGTGTGCTTGCGCAGGAGGCGAGAAGAAGGAGTGGTAGGGTTCCTTCTCGGCTACCGTGCTGGATACGCCCACCCAGCTCTGCAACGGGGCCTCAGCGAACGATCAGAGCACCGTTGTGCCACTCGCGAGCCAGAGCCTAGGTGGTTATGGACAGGACTTCGATGGGAGACGGCAAGACGAGACGCAAGAGGACAATGAGAGAGGGAGCATCCGATAAGTAAGTGCAGAGATGGATACTACAATCTTGCGATCCCCGATGGAGGGCTGGCCACGAGGGAGGACCCTCCAGCGCTCCCGACGGCGCCCAGAGGAGCTGCACCAGACAGCAGCGCGCACACCAAAGGTCGCCTTTGGAGAAGACCACCCTCACTCAGGTCGCCCCCAGTGGCGCGAGGATTCCCGCGCGTGGCGGCAGGGGCCGCCGAGCTGGCCTTCTCGAGGGGGCGGCGCGATGGCGCGAGGATGCCTTGATGTTTTCCATACGCGGTCCCCAGAGAAGTGCCGACCCTTGCCCCAGGGCCCCAGGGCCAGCGTTTCATCCCGAGTCGGTTTGGCGGTCCCGAGGCCCGGCGAGGGCCCCCGCAGGCCGAAAACGACGAAGAACATCCCACCCTTCTCTTTTGCACGACGCGAGCATGTTTGGGCACCGCACGCCGCACATCGCGGGGCGTGCTGCGCGAGGTCAGGCGTCCCCAACTCGCGCAGAGGCCAGACGGTGAATAGGCAGGAATCTTAGAGATAGGGCAATTCTCTCCGCCGGTGAGCCAGAGCTGTGACATGTCTCCAACCATGCAGCTGCGTATTTCCCCTTTCGGAGCACCGCGCCGGCTGCCACTGCGGGGACTGCTCCCGGCAACTGGAGCCGGCACAAAGACCGAACCGAACCGAACAGTTCGCCGTGAAGGAAAGAGGTCCAAGGGCCCCAGGATTGTCAGACAAGGACTTGGGATGACGAGCTGGTCCTGGGGGAAGGCCCCGGGGCTCAGGGCCCGTTTCCCTCGGGGCCCGTCTCTTCCGTGCTAAGCAGTTCGCGCAGGGCCATCCCGTGCGTGGTAATGGTCACGACCCGCCAGCAGACGCGGAGACGTCTGGGCGGCCAGGCTGGAGTGCGGCACGGCCCTCTGGGGTGGCCGCTGCTGCTCCTGTACACAACAAGAGAGAAATAAATACAACGCCGTGCGCCGCACCTGGGAGAGAGAGGGGGAGACCTGGAGCCTCCCGTCGGAGCCGGCAGCGCAGGCCAAGCCGATCGGCAATACGTAAGAGTGACCGGTCGCTCTAGTGACCTCTGGTGCGGTCGTAAAACGACGCGAAGATCGGGACAAAATCGGATCGGGATAATTCGAAATCTCTGAGAATCGGCGGGTTTGGAGGATGTATTGGGCGCCGCGGCCGCTCCAGAGCGTTCCGGAACGCTCTGAGAGCGCTCCGGAACGCTCTGGAGCGATTTATCCCGATCTTAGCCCTGTTTTAGGGCGCACTGGGGCCTCAAGATGGCTGCACGCGATGCGAAAGCAGCGGCTTGCGCGTTCCCTTCCGGCCTCCCCGAGGCCCCCGAAAGTCGCGCACCGAAGGCCGCCCTTGCCCAGGGTCACTCACGTGCAGCCGCACCGAACCGAGCCGACCAGCTCGCGCAAAGCCGGCCGCGCAGAGACGACCGCGCAGGCGGCCGTGCTCCTCGTGGACGGGGAGGTCGGGCTCTTCGACGAGCGCGGCGAGCAGGCGCGCGCGCGCGCCGCCCGACCCCGCGGCAGCTCGACCTCTCTGTGCGGGGACCTTCGGCGGCCCTCCACGGCCTTCGGCCGCTCTCGGCGGCATCCAGCGAGGACCTGGGCCACCCCCGCGGGGTTGCGCGGAGGCGGGCCGCCATGGCTTCCCAGCCCGGGCCAGGGGAGGGGTGGTCTTTCTTCCACAGCGGGGCGGGTGATCGAGGAGGAGGAGGAGGAGGAGGAGCCAGAACCCAAATCGAGTCTTCAACGCAAAACCGAAAACGCCCGAGAAACTTGAGCGGCGTTGACCCAAGCCACCGAAACCGAATCGGGGCGGTCGAGCGAGAAAGCCAGCAGGCCTGGCCCGAGTGGGCTGCCTGCGCGGCGCTACACTGCGCAGGGTGCATGGCTTCCCGCGCGCCGCTACGCCACGGTAAGCGGCGGGGACTAACCCATCACCTCCTGCTGCGGAGGAGGAGGAGGAGGAGGAGGAGGAGGAACAGGGGACGAGGAATCGGGGTGGAGAGGGGAGACGAGCGACGCGCCCGTCTTGGGGTGGACCCCCGAAAGCACCTTGACCAGAGCAGCCACCCGTGCCTTCTTGGGGCACCGCTCCCTCGAGAAGCCCAGGCATTCCGATCGAGGCCTGCACTTTGGGCTCACGCGCAAGCGGGTTGAGAAGGAAGCACAGCAGCGGCAGACGAGCGCATGCCCGACCTGCACCAGCTTGTGGCCTCGTCCGGAGAAGCAGCTCACGTCGATGGGAGGGATCGGCACGACCACGCTCTCAGGCGGCTCACCCGACTCGGCCTCCTCCCTATCGACGTGGAGGGCGGACGCGGCCAGGAGCGCAAGCCCCACTGTGGCGTCCGCTTCCCTCGTGGAAAGAACGCCCTCTGCGCATGGCATCTTCCAGATGCAGGGCAGCTCCGAGCCTGCGCTCGGCCGTGGGCTCGCACAGCCCGTGCGAGCGATGCCGAGGAGGGCGGAGCGGGAGCTCGGTGCAGGCCGAACGATTGCACCCTCCGCAGCGGACCTTGCCGGTGTCCGGGAAACGCACGGATGGGTGCCGATGCGAATTTAGGGGGACAAAAAGTAGCATAAACATAAAAACTCGGAGGTCCGCGCGGATTTCTCGGATCGCCGCTGGACCCCCCTCCCCGGCGCGCGGAGCGCGCCAGGGGCGGCGCCGGAGGCGCCGCCAGGGGGGGGTCCAGCGCGGATCCGAGAAATCCACGCGGACCTCCGAGATTTTATATTTATGACACTTTTTGTTCCCCTAGAATTAGGGGGCAAACAAACCTACCTCGCTTTTGGCCACCCTCGCTTCCAAGAGATACCAAGCGATGCCAAACTACGGCCTGTACTGGTCAGGCCGCTTGACGAGGAGGCGCGTGGTAGGACTTGGTTTTGCCTGGAAGCGAAAGCGGGGTAGGTACTTCACGCGCTGAAGAATGGAGGAGGGGCCGCGCGCGGGCCGCTGGGAGGCCGTTCGCCCCGTGCCTGGCTCCAGAGTCCAGGCGCTGCAGCCCTGGCCACAGCAGGCCCCAGGGAAGCGTGCGTGAGAGTGCACGGCTCCGACTGGGAGGTCGAGCCCGTCAGCATGCCTCGTTGGCAAAGCGTGGGGGAGGGTTCCGAGTCGGGCAGAAGAATCGGCCCAAGCGCTTCTTTGCACGTCTAACACCGAAATCCTCTTTCCCAGCGCGCCATGAATCGTGAGGTGCGAAGGGGAGGAGGAGGAGGAGGAGGAGGAGGAGGAGGAGGAGGAGGAGGATCGAGGATCGAGGATCGAAGGTCTAAGATCAAGGAGGAGGATCAACAACAATTGAGGATGAGGAGGAGGAGGAGGAGGAGGAGGAGCAGGATAGAGGAGGATCGATGAGGAGGCGCATTGGGGAAGATCCGTTGAGGCAGATCCAGGATGAGGAGGAGGAGGAGGAGGAGGATCAAGGAGGAGGAGAAGGATCGAAGAGGAGGAGGAGGAGAAGGAGAGGGAAGAGGATCGAGAAGGAGGAGGAGGAGGAGGCGAAGCGCCGCGGGTGCGGAGCGCGCCCAGCGGCCTGCGCAAAAAAGGAGAGCGTCTGCGCGGAGTGGGGGTCCCCTCGCGGTGTCACACACACACACATATATATATATATATATATATATATATATATATATGCACACGCGCACACACACACACACACACACACACGCGCACATGCACACGCACGCACGCACGCACGCACGCACGCGCACGCACGCACGCACGCACGCACGCACGCACGCACACACACACACACACACACACACACACACACACACACACACACACACACACACACACACACACACACACACACACACACACACACACACACACACACACACACACACACACACACACACACACACACACACACACACACACACACACGCGCGCGCGCGCGCGCGCGCACGCACGCACGCACGCACGCACGCACGCACGCACGCACGCACACACACACACACACACACACACACACACACACACACCGCGCGGGGGCATGGGAGCTTCACCGCGTTGCCGTGCCCGCGCTGTTTTTTTGCAGGGGGAGGGCGGTACGGCATTGATCGGCCTGGGAGGCGAGGGGGGCAAGGAGTGAAGAGGGAGTGGAGGGGAGTGGGAGGAGGGAGCGGGGAGCGGGAGTGGGAGGAGAACGGGAGTAGAGGGAAATGGTATTCGCGATAAAGAGGACTGGATCGGGATCAGGCCCGTCCGAGGTAAAGCCGCTGGACGGACTCAAGGTCCAGAAAGATTGGATCGTGCTCCATCCTAAACGCCATCTGCATTCGGAAAGAGCCCGTAGGAGCGCACTCCAGAAGGGCGCGTTTGGGGGCCCTAGGAAGGCATCCTAGAAGGCCTCTGAGAGCTCCTCAGGGAGGGCATCTGGTACATTTGTTCTTTTCCATGCTCTGGCAGGTCCTCTACTCTGCAGCCGCAGCCTGGTGGCAGGACAATCGGGGGAGGCCACCGACGGGCAAACGCGTGTGCGGACGACTGCGGAGGGTCGGCCCGCCATCGAGATGCCCCAGCGCGTCTCGAAGCCTGGCGAGGGCCCCAGGAAGCTGGCAGCGGCCCAAAGCTGTCCGCCGTGATCTTTTAGCGCCGAGAGGATACCAGAGCCTTCTCGCTCCTCCCCCCTCTGCCCCCCTCCTCGAGAGAGGGGGTCCCCCCCTGCCCAGCGCCCAGGCGCGCCCCAGGCGCTGTCCAGACGCCCTCGCGGGCGCTCCCCAGGCGCGCTCCTCCTCTTCCTCGGGGGTGGGGGGGGCGGCCTGCGAGAGCGGAGGCCTCGGCGACCCTTACGGCCGGGCAGTGCTACAACGAGCAGATCTTGGCTGGGGCGCCGGCACAGCTGGCCTTCACGCTGGTGCCCCTCACCCACTGCCAGGCTGCCAAGCCCCAATGACATCGACTACGGCAATGGCGACCGCGACGACGACGATTTCCTCTTCCTCATTATCTTCCTCCTCCTCCTCCTCCACCTCCTCCACCTCCTCCTCATCTGCCTCCGCCTCCTCCTCCTCCTCCTCCTCCTTCTCCTCCTCCTCCTCATCATCATCCTCATCCTCCGCCTCCGCCTCCGCCTCCGCCTCCGCCTCCTCCTCTTCCTCCTGTACTCCTCCTCCTCCTCCTCCTCCTCCTCCTCCTCCTCCTCCTCCTCCTCCGCCTCCTCCTCCTCCTCCTCCGCCTCCGCCTCCGCCTCCGCCTCCTCCTTCTCCTCCTCTTCCGCCTCCTCCTTCTCCTCCTCCGCCTCGGCCTCTGCCTCCTCCTCCTCTTCCTCCTCCTTCTCCTCCTCCTCATATTCCTCCCCCCCCTCCTCCTCCTCCCTCCTCGGGATCTGAGCGGGACCTCGCCGTCCCTGGGGGGCTGCGATTTGCTGCACTGTCGCCACTTTCGAGGGCTGCTGGTGGGTCCTGCAGAGTGAGGCACCGTGGGGATCTGAGCGGGACCTCGCCGTCCCTGGGGAGCTGCGAACTGCGACATTGTCGCCACTTTCGAGGGCTGCTGGTGGGTCCTGCGGAGTGAGGCACCGCGGGGATCTGAGCGGGACCTCGCCGTCCCTGGGGGGCTGCGATCTGCGACATTGTCGCCACTTTCGAGGGCTGCTGGTGGGTCCTGCGGAGTGAGGCAGGCACCGCGGGGATCTGAGCGGGACCTCGCCGTCCTTGGGGGGCTGCGATTTGCGACAGTGTCGCCACTTTCGAGGGCTGCTGGTGGCACCGCGGGGATTGAGCGGGACCTCGCCGTCCCTGGGGGGGGCTCTGGAGAGCTGCCGTGGGATACGTTAGGCGCAACGGGCGCACGGCACAGCCATCGTGGGTGATTTGTGAAACAGACCATCTGCCGGGCGATGGCCATAACGTTTCGCCTACACGTATCCCGCGGGGGCTCCCAAGAGCTGCTGCGGGATACGTTGGGTGCAACGGTCGCATGGCACAGTCAACGGGGGTAATTTGTTATTACGTAGCCCTTAGATCTTGATCGGGGGCCTGCGAGCCTTCCGATTGCTGCTCGCAAAATCACATGCGTCCATGTTACGTCATCGCCCCCGTTGTAGCAATCCTGATGTACTTATGCCCCGCATTGCGCAAGGGTTGGGTACGTCGCCAGGGTAATTGTGTTCTCTCTCTCTCTCTCTCTCTCTCGCTATATATATGTGTATATATACAGATATAGATATACCTATACGACCACCCTGCGGGTGATAAGGAGGTTGGGGGGGAGGGTGGCCAGCAATGGGCAACAGTGGTGATTGTTGCGTTGCCGCTCGCTCTTGGGACCATCGATCCCACTATCGATATCACTCGATCGATCTAACTATCGATCTCACTCGATCGATTTCACTGTTGATCTCAATCGATGTAACTATTCATCTCACTATCGATCTCCTTGTCGATCTCACAATCGATCTCACTATCGGTCTCACTATCGATCTCACTATCGATCCCACTATCGATCTCACAATCGATTTCGTCATCGGTCTCACTATCGTTTTCGCACCAGCGGAACACTGGGATACGGGCGGGACACCGCGGGCCACCGCTTGCCGGAGGGAGAATCATTTGGTCCGGCCGGGACCCAGCCACAAGCGGGACACCGGCGGGACTCTGCGGGCCACCGCTTGCCGGAGGGAGAATCATTTGGTCCGGCCGCGCCTCAGCCACAGGAGATTTTCCTCTCGCCCGCCCACGCAGCTTCGCCTCGCCCGCACGCACGGCACGCACGAACACGAAATAGAAACCGATTTCCCAGTGGGGGGCTCTCCGTTCAACTTCGATCTCACCCCCCCAACCTCCGATATTTATATGTATGTATTATGAATACGCGTGTATATATATATATATATATATATATATGTGTGTATACACACCATCTCCTTCCGCCCTGACTGTGTGGCTATCGTTGGATACTCCCGTGAGCGTTATAATCCTGCCTCTCTGCTTTTCTTCTGGCAAGATGGGTGGAGGGTGCATCATTTACAAAACGGGGGTCTCGCCTGAGTGGTAAGCCCACCAGGCGCTCGTCATTCAAGGGGGGCGATTCCCGCAATGGAATGGAATAGTTATGGGAACTTATGAGGAGGGGGCTTGTCACCAGAGGGTGTATTGCAGAGTCGTTGGCGCCTGCTGCCTGCTGGTTTTACTCTGGTCCGCCATCCTCCCCCTCATACGTCTCCTCGTCTTCACTGGAGGAGAATGAGGAGGTGGAGGAAGAGGAGGAGGGAGGAGTAAGAGGACACGAGGATGAGGAGAATGAGGAGGAGGAGGGAACGAGCAGGCAGGAGGACGAGGAAAAGGAGGTGAGGGAGGAGGATGCAGGAGGACGAGGTTGTAATTCTCTCCCCTAATTGCCCTCCTTCCTTCGGCACCGATCCCACGCCCTGCTTGCGGCAGGTGCGCATTCTGTCCAGGCAGACGTGGGACAAGGTCATGGCCGAGTTCGACGACGAGCGGGGCCGCGTGGAGGACCCGCTTCCGTCCTGAGGAGGCGGAGAAAGGGGGAGGAGGAGATGGAGGAGGAGGAGAAGGAGGAGGAGAGAAGAAGAAGAAGAAGAAGACGAACGAACGAATCCTTTTGCTCCTCCTCCTCCTGCTCCTCTTCCTCCTCCTCCTCCTCCTCCTACTCCTCCTCCTGCTCCTCTTCCTCCTCCTTCTCCTGCCCCTCCTCCTCCTCCTCCTCCTCCTCCTCCTCCTCCTCCTCCTCTTCCTCTTGCACCTCCTCCTTCTGATCCTCCTCCTCCTCCTTCTCCTCCTCCTCCCCCTCCTCCTCTTCTCCTCACGCTTTCTCCATTCTTTCCCCTTATAGATAACTTCTCCCTGTCGCACCCCGAGGCCAGTTTTTAGGGCGGGCCGGGCGTTTCGCCTGAGACTTTCCCACCATTTATGATCTTGAAGCTTAAAATGTGACAACAGCTTCACCGATGGAGGGCGGGTGGTTTTCAAAATGTCGGTCTCGCCTTAGCGCCGCGCACACTCGTTGAAACAATATGTAAGAGCTTCACGGATTGAGGGCGGTTCCTTTTCAAAATGTGGCTCTCGTTGTAGCGCCGCGCAAATTCGGTTAAAAGGATTGCAAGAGCTTCACGGATTGAGGGCGGCTCCTTTTCAAAATGTGGCTCTCGCTTTAGCGCCGCGCGCATTCGTTTTTTTTCGGATTTGCAAGAGTCTCACGGATTCCCATGATCAGCGTACCAGAAATGGTATGTGGGAAAGATTCAAGATTATGCGAGCGCAATAATTATGTTGATCCGCTGTGTTGAAGTCCCCAAAATGGCGTTCTGGCGCGATTCTGGATCGTCAAGACGCAGCAGTCAGGTTGATACGTGGCGTTGAAATCCCGAGAACATTGTTCTGGTACGCTTCAGGATCTTCAAACTGTTGCCTTCCAACGAGGCAGTTCCCTCAATGGAAATGAAACGTTGTAGTGGTCTATGAAGAGGAGCTTGGAGGGAGGATTCATTCCAACATCGTTGATGACTCTTGGGTTCCCACTGGTCCTCCTCCTCCTCCTTCTAATCCTCCTCCTCCTCCTCCTCCTCCTCCTCCTCCTCCTCCTCCTCCTCCTCCTCCTCCTCCTCTTCTCCTCACGCCTCCTCCTCCTCCTCCTCCCCTCCTCCTCCTCCTCCTCCTCACGCCTTCTTCTAGAGGGGGGAGGAGCAGGAGGAGAAGGAGGGCGAGGAGGAGGAGGAGCAGGAGGAGGAGGAGGAGGAGCAAGAGGAGCAGGGGGAAGAGGAGCAGGAGGAGGATGATGAGGAGGAGGACGACGACGACGACGACGACGACAGCGACAGCGACAGCGACGACGACGACGACGACAAGGGCGAGGAAGAAGGACGACGAGGTGTTATAGGAGAAGAAGAAGAACAGGAAGGAGGGGAAAGTTGATGAAGGTTCAAGAGGGTGCAGGCGTTCGGGGGGTCCGCGGAGTTTCAAGGCCCTCTGGCCATCCTTATTCTGAAAGTTTGCGGTACTAGATACATGTCATAAGACGATCTCTCCTCTCCCTCATCCTCAGCAGACGCATCATCATCGTGCCGTCATCGTCATAGTCCTCCGTACCCCTTGATCCTCTCCTCATGCCTCATCTTGACCGTTTTGTATCCTATTATGTTCTCCTCGTCCCCTCCTCATGCTGCTCCCCTTCCTCATTCCCCGCATCCCTGTCCCCCTCATCGTCTTCCAAAAGGCAGGTAGCTTCTTCACCCAAGTGATAAGACAAGGGGGAGAGTAGAAAAGAAGAGGATAAGGATGAGGAGGAAGGACATAGGAGGAAGAGGAGGAGAAAAGGAGGAGAAAAGGAGGAGAAGAGAAGGAGGTGGAGAAGGCGAGGGAGAAGGAGGAGGAGGAAGAGGAGAAGAAGGAGGAGGAGGGGGGGGGGGGGGAGGAGGCCCGGGAAAGAGAAGGAGAACGACGCTTATCTTCCTCACCTCCCTGGAGCGCAACAAGGGGCACGAGGGAGCAAGACGACGGAGGGGGGGGGTGCGGGGCCGCCCCCCTTCCGCATCCCCTCCTTCCTCCCCTCGCATCCCCGCCTCCCTCCTCGTCATCCTCTCTCCAGCACGTCTGGGCACCGTGGCTTTTGCCACAGCCGTGGTTCCCTGGAGATCTGGGCCCCTGACGGCCGTCTGGGGCCCGCCAAGGGCTCAGGAGGCAAGACCAGGGAAGGCCAACTTCGTCGCCTGGGGCCCCGGATTGGGTGACCAGCTTGGGCATGACGATCCCACGAGGACGCCTCGAGTTGTGTGAATTCAGTGTGTCCCTATGAGATTAAACCTCTTTGTTATTCCATCCTTTGCTTGTGCATGTGTCATGCTCTGTTGTATATTTGTGTCATCATCTTTTGGCTTACAGGCACCTTTAGTAGCTGACGCGCCTTCGGCGAGATAAACGTGTCATCCTACCGCCGCTCACTCGCAGTCAGAGCCTATCAGGAGGAGGTTTCGTTTGACAGTGGTAGCGGAGCTCCTCGACCACGCCCGGTCCGGGGAGCTCTCACGCTGCTGCGCCTCCGCTCAATCCTCCGATGGCTGCTGCGAGCACCGAGCGGACAGAGGACGCCGAGGAGGGTGCTCAGCTCAAGGAAGGCGGCGAGTCCAGTCCGCCACGGACACCGACCGCGAGTGATCGCGGATTCAGCAAGGTTGGAACGGATGGTAGCATGTCGGAGCTGGCCCGCGTGATTCGAGAAGTCGTGCGGGAAGAGCTGCGAGGTGCTAGAGGTGCCGGTCCGCAGTCCGCAGCTCCCACCGGCCAAGGAGAGGGTTGGTGGTCGAGCGGACCATGGGAGCCGAGAGCAGAGAACGGTGACCATTGTGAAGCCTCTGGGGAGCGCTGGCGTGGGGACCAGGGCGAGGGGCAAGGACAATGGAGGAGCCGCTCAGGAGCTCAGGGCTACGGCGAGAAGGACGACGTGTGGCACACGGACCCAGTGACAGATCCGTGGAAGAAGGCCGACACTTCGGAGGATCAGAAGTGGTATGCCTGGAACGAGAGTAGCTCGGCGTCATGGTGGGCGCCGCAGACCAGATGGTCAGATTCGTGGTGGTCTTCTCCATCCGAGTGGCAGGGCAAGACCGACGGGAAGGAAAGAGGAGACTACACGGATCCTGAAGCGTGGATGGGCTGGCCCGATTTCAAGCTATGGCGTCGAAGAATCGTGAGATGGGAATCGAGCACGGACGTCGCAGTGGCTCGTCGCGCAGACAAAGTAATGAAAGCTCTTGGAGTGGAGCTTCAACGAAAGTTAGAACACTTGACAGATGATATATTGACCAGCAGTGGGGGCGTCCGAGCCATTTTGGACTACTTGGACGTGCTGTCAGGTGAGAGAAGAGGAGATGAAAGGAGGAAAACGGCCCGCGAGTGTCTACTTCAGTTTCAGAGAAGACCCAATGAGACACTCACGGAGTTCACAGCGCGTCTTGATCTTCAATTTGATAAGCTTCGAGTTCAAGGGATGGAAGTTCCAGATGACTGGAAACAGATGTTTGTCGAAGAAGGAGCTTCTCTTGACGATCATAGTGCCCAACTCGTGCGCGTGCTCACGGGAGACAAGAACGACTACTCGTCCACCATCAGGGCGCTTCGGGAATTGGACATTACCAAGAAAGAGACGCTGGCCACCAGCAAGATGAGGACCATGCTGACGGAGACTCTGGCCACCGGCGTCGGCGGCTCGGCGAGCTACCAGACGGCGCAGGACGACGAGGACGACGACTTGCTTGACTACGACGACGTCTCCAGCATGTGCACGAACGACGAGATCGTTCTCCTGGCCGCGCTGGAGAGCCGGGACCTCTGCGAGACAGAGGTGCCAGAGGTGCTAGTGGAGATGCAGACGCAGAGGAGAAAAACATGGAAGCAGAACCGCGACTTCAAGAGACAGTTACGCACAGGCCGCAAGTACTTCCCTCGGTCGCCTCCAGACGGCGTTCCACCGCCGCCTCGTCCTGATCGATCCCGAGACCAGGGCCACCGAGGTCAGGACGGGCAGGTGAGGCCGAGGAAGAGCAGGATGCCTCTCTCAGAAGTCATGAAAAGAACGCGGTGCAGGATATGCAAACAAAAAGGGCATTGGGGCAATGAGTGTCCGCAGGCTGGTGGCTCCGGCGCGGCGCAGGCGTCCAACAAGGAGGCCGGGCCGCGCGGGGGTCGCAACACGGGCTTCATCTTTCTGAACGACTCCGGTGGCAGCAACTCCTTCACGCTGCTGGTGGAGCTCGAGGCGGCGAGACTCGTGGACGGCGCTCTGTCCATTGTGCTCGGCAGGAACGACGTCTCCTTGGAGGCTTCCAGGAAGGCGTGCTTGCCCGTGCCGCCCGGATGCATCGTGGTAGACACGGCTGCTGGACAAGGCCTGATAGGCCAGTCCGCCTTGGCACTGTTCGATGAGCATATGGCAAAGAAAGGGTATCGGTCCGTCCAGTTACCAGCCCGAAACAGCTCAGCCCGGGGAGTAGGCGGTTCAGCTCGTGTTGTGAGCAGCGTTTTACTACCTTCTGGAATAGGTAAGCACATGGGAATCATCGAATTAGACGTGATGGAGGGTGACATACCCCCACTGATGCCAATAGGTTTGATTGAGGCTCTAGGTGCAGTAGTAGATCTGGTTCAGAACAAGGTGTTTTTCTCATTCCTGGGGGATCAGGGCTGCGAGGCATCCATGCTGCGCCTCCCCTCAGGTCACAGATGCATTCGGATCGACGAGGTGGTTTCCCCCCTCGAGTTTAAATGCCCCGAGGGACTCATGAAGAAGTTCCCGAATTTAAAATCGGACTGTTTTTGCCTTCAGAAGCAGCCCCAGGGCCACTACATATCATCACCGTCCTCTCTCTCTCCTTCCTTTTCTGTCTCGGCTCTCCGGCTTACCCCTCCGTTATCCGCCCCCCGAGACGACGACGCTCACAGACGTGAGGAAGAGTCCGACAGACGAGACAAGGAGACGACCGTAGAGGAGGGACGACGAGGTCAAGAAGTAAAGAGGAACGACGACAGACACGACGACGACGAAGATGCCCAGGACCACGACCCGGGAAGGCAAGGTATCAGCGGCGTTCGACCGCAGCTTCTTCGGTTCTCAAGCGTTGATCAGTGGTTAGGCCTTCGTCCAGCTTGTGACTCGGTGCGAGGAGATGCCGAACACGAGGACCCCAGGCGAGCGCGTGGCTTCCCTGTGGTGGAAGATGGTGCGCACGTTACTGGCAGTGGTGAACACCAGGGCCTGGGAGTTCATGGGCATGGTGAAGCGCGGTTCCCTGTGGCCGGCGAGAGTGCACAAGCGAGACCGTCGCCTGATGGCGAAGCAAGTCTCCTGCGGCCACTCGATTCACTTCCTGATGACGGATGCCAACGGACACGCTCGTTGGTGGAAATGTCAGGCCTGCGATCTTCGTCTGGGGTATCGGTCAAACCGAGACGTTCTGGAGATGATCTCGGACGGTCTTCCACAGAGTTACGAGGACATAATGGAGATCCAGCAGCGAGGCCCGGACAAAGACCCGAGGCCGTCCTTCCGAGTTCGTCGGGTGATTCCTCAGAGGACTCAGGAGGAGCAGGACGACAGCTCGATGTCAGTCGACGAGATAGGCCCCCCGGTCGAGGAGAAGGAGCTTCCATCGGGACCATCCCCCCCGAAGAGTCGGACCACTCCCGCGGGGCCGCGGAAGAGGGCCGACCAGGAGGAGGCACTCGAGATGGCGTCGCGGCTGCTGAAGACGGAGAACCAGCTCTCGGAGCAGAAGGAGATGATGCTGAACATCATGCGCGTGGTGGAGGACCAGAACGTCACGCTGCGCCGCATGGAGGCAGCGACGTCATCGGGCTCGTC
This sequence comes from Prorocentrum cordatum, assembly GCA_963575745.1. NCBI lineage: Eukaryota > Dinophyceae > Prorocentrales > Prorocentraceae > Prorocentrum > Prorocentrum cordatum. The sequence goes on from CAUYUJ010018734.1 coordinate 50,556, forward strand.
GGCTCCACCAACGCCTCAGACCCCGGCAGCGGCCTCCTCCGCCAGGGAGAAGGGATTCCAGAAGATTCCCGAGGAGGACGAGGGGAAGTTCTGAAAAGTTTTCTGAGCGCCCCGGAGCGCGAGAATCGTGTCGTGCTGTTCTCGTCTCTGCCAGAGACGGCACGATCTGCCATTGCATCGGAGACCTCGGGTACTATTGACATGAACTGGTCAGGTTTTATGATTTCTCAGCCAGGTGCGGATCAGGTCAAGAGGATTTCTTCAATGGAAGGTACCCGAGATCTCAAATCAATTGATGTCTGCGAAGTACCTCTGGTGCTGTTCGAGCAGACCTGCTGGCAGGACTTAAGGATGGGAGACATAACCAACGATGATTCAGAAGTCACCATTCCCCGTAATTTTTCGAAGAAAGTTTCCCATTCGGAACCCAGTACTTTGTTAGACTCTGAGGGAAGTAACCCTTTTCCCCCGAGTGCTAAGCCCCCAGGGGGCTTCGTGGAAGTGTTTTCCACCCCACGGGTGTCCCCGCTGGTGAGGAAGTATCAAGTGAAGGTCCAGGGGAGTTGGGATCTTACGACAGGCTGGGACTTCAGGCTCGAGAGACACCAGAGGAAGGCGAAGGCTCATGTGCGGAGAGAGACACCCTGGATGCTTATGCTTGAACCTCCGTGCAATGCGTTTTCTCAGATTCAATCGTTGAACAAGGGCAAGGAGCCCAGTGAGGAGGTTCTGCGGAAGCAGGTGGAAGGAATGCAGTTGTTGAGGTTTTCGGTGGAACTTGCGTGGACGCAGGTCAAGGCTGGCAGGAAGTTTTTGTTTGAACAACCCCACGCGGCGACATCCTGGAACACGGAGTGCCTGAGAGAGCTGATCTCTCACCCAGGTGTCTTCTACATAAGAGTCGATCTTTGCCAGTTCGATCTGTGCGTCTCACCAGATGGGGTGTCCAAGAAGCCTACGGGCTTCCTCACCAATTGCCCAGAGGTCGCTCGCACTCTCTCTGGCTTCATGTGCGAGGGAGGTCACGAACACATTCCTTTGGAAGGCAGTGCTCTCACTCGCGCGGCTCAGGTGTATCCCCAGAAGCTGCGTCAGCGTCTCGCCCCGGCTATCAGCAGGAGCGAGAGATCTAGAAATCACGAGGAACCAGTGACTTGTGCGGAGATAGGTCTGGTTCCTAGAGTCCTGAGGCTCGGCCGGGAGAGCGGGGAGGGGGTGCGTCCGCGGCCGCCAGCCAGGCTTCCGATGAAGTACGGGGACGGCCGCCCCTGCTTGTGCTGCTCCCCGTGTCCAGTTTCCTCTCCCTCTGTCTCCTTTCCCCAGGTCCCAGGGCCCGAGGAGGAGGCAGGAGATCAGGAGGGGCAAGGTGAGGACGCGGAGGCTCAGGAAATCGCCTCGGCTATCGACATAACGCCGAAGATTCAGGACATGATTTACAAGCTTCATGTGAACCTTGGACACCCGTGCCCGGAGAACTTCGTCAAAGTATTGAAAGCTGCTCAAGCTAAGCCTGAGATCCTGATCTATGTCAGACAGCATTTCAGATGTCCGGAATGTTCGGCGCACAAGAAGCCAGCTGCACATCGTAGGGTAGCACTGCCGAAGACGTATCAGTTCAACAGAGTGGTAGGAGTAGATTCGTTCTACATCCCGTTCCAAGACAAGACCCTCTGCTTCTTAAATGTTGTCTGTCACGGCACGAACTTCCAAGTAGTGCAGCGATATGAGGGAGGATCTAAGGAGTGCTGGGAGGCTTTCCAATCCTCTTGGGCTCGCTACTTCGGGCCGCCCGAGATGATCATATGCGACGGGGGGCCCGAGTTCGAACAGTATTTTGGACGAGGAGCAGAGCACGAGGGTATCCTATTGCACGTCGTCAACGGGGAAAGTCCTTGGGAGAACGGGAAGGCTGAGAGACACGGAGGATGGGTGAAGGACTTGTTGCTGAAGGGGATGGAGGATCAGGTGGTTTCGGATGAGCGTGACCTAGAGACACTACTTCACGGTATTGTAAGTTCAAAAAACAGATACCTCCATCGCGGTGGTTTCAGTCCATATCAGTTAGTTCTGGGGCAAAACCCAAGAATCCCTAACGACGTGCTATCCGATGACGCTGTGAACGGGGTAGGCTCAGCCGACTTGATGGAAACGGCTTGGGATCGGGACACGGTCGCCGCGGGGTACGCCAGGGACAATTCCATCAGAGAGTATGCACGCCGTGAGCTCTTCAGGATCACCAGTCGCCAGAAGGTCCAGGAGGCCAATCGAGCGAGGCAGCACAAAGACCACGTCTTTCACTCTGGCCAATGGGTATATGTTTGGAGACGAGCACCTCGAACAGGAAAAAAGACGATGGCTTTGCAGCGGGATCGCTGGGTAGGTCCCGGCATTGTGATCATGCATTCTCAAAACACTGTATGGGTGGCAATGAGAACTCGTCTGTGGAAGTGTTCCCCTAGTCAAGTTCGTGCTGCAACGAATCCAGAAGCAAGAGGTGCTGAAATCTTGTTCGATCCTGCTGTGAAAGAGCTCATTCGAGAGGTGAGATCAGGACATCAACGAGCCGGAGTTGACGTGGAGTCCGAAGGCGATCCTCCTGCAGAGGCTTGGTCCGATCCAGTTCCAGCATCCACCAGACTCGAGGGCATGCAGTCTCTTCCTCCTGCTCACTCCGACGCGCCCGCAGGAGACACAGGAACACGAAGTACCCCTTCAGGTGGAGCAAGTACTCCATCGGGTGCCGCAACCTCACGCAGGGCCGTTCCCCACCTTTCCTCTCCGCCTCCTGCGGAGGCTCCTCTGGATCGTTTCCTAGGGCCTCTGGATCAGGAGCGACCTGGAGCTGCCTCGGGGGTGCCGGTGCCTGGGACGCCTGTCGATTCTACGGCTTCACCTAGGAGCCAAGTTCGGGGCCCTGGGTCCGTGGAAAATTCTTCGTCCGACGATGTCCGAGGGACTAAACGGCAGCTCTCCGGGAGCGATTCTGGGTCGAGGTCGGAGTTGGGCCAGGAGCGACAAGTTGAGCCAAGAATTGAAGGCCCGGTCGGGCCGGAGGTTTCCTCTGGTTCGGGACCGTCCCTGGAGCCTCGCCCGTCTCCTCTTCCCACTCCCCTGCCAGGGGGAACCGAGGAAGACTTTCAGCGGGCCGTGTCTAGTGCCGCAGCCGAGGCGGTTCGCAGGAACCGAATGTTAGACCCGGGCCCTCGGGCCCGACGGCTGCCCACCCGGGGAGAGGATTTCGGCGGGATCCCTTACGGTAGAGTTCAGCAGCAGATTCAGGAACGAGAGGCTCCCCGGTCCCGGAGTCCCGAGCAACGAGACGGCCCTGGGGCCGAGACCTGGGTTCTCTATGAGGACCTCGACGAGGAGATCCCGGATGCTCTATGTCTGTTTCAGGATCGCTGTGAGGACCCCGGCTCGTGGAACGAGCGAGCCGACTACGTCGAGAAGAGCCTTGACTCTCATCTGAAGGTTTGTGGGTGGAGTGGAGACTGGCAGACATATCTCAACGGGAACGCGGACATGTTTGTGGAGGTTTTTCCTGGAGGTTCTGGATACGGCCTAAGCTTGGCCACCAACAAGGGACAAGAGGCACATCTTGGGAGAATGACCGAAGAAGAGCGAGAGGAGTTTAGGGCTTCCGACAGTCTTGAGTGGAAGGCAATGACGAGCTCTGGTGCTGTCAAGGTTCATCCTCCTTCCATGGGCCACGAGCTAAGACGTCTGTTTCCCAACAGAGTGGTCTCTTCTAGAATGGTTCGCCGGTGGAAGCCCCAGCCTGGAGTCCACTCTAGGCCCAAGGCCAAGAGCCGTTGGTGCGTTCGGGGACACGAAGACGAAGACACTGCTGAGCTCAGCGTGTATGCGCCGACACCTCAGATGGAAGCTTTGATGCTATTCATTACTATAAGTTTGATGTACGGTTTAGAGCTCTACGTGGGCGACCTCAAGAACGCGTTCTGTCAGAGTAATAAATTGTCGCGTTCTCGTGGGAGAGTATTTGTAGAACCCTGTGAAGGCTTGGATCTGCCGACAGGTTCATTAATAGAATTACTAGCACCGGTCTACGGATTGGACGATGCTCCGTTAGCGCTACATACCACTACCTCAGAGTTCTTCCAGAAGGAGCTAGGACATGGCAAGAGTCGGCTAGAGCCCTGTTGGTTTTATGAGAGGACGAAGGACAACGAACTATTAAGCCAAGTACTTGTAGAAGTAGACGACTGGATCATGGCCTTGCAACCTTCTATAGCTAAGAAACGCATAGATCGTTTTCGTTCTCGTTTTAACTTCGGCAAGCTTGAGCGGATCGACGAAAATGGAGTTGAGTACATTGGACGACGCATTAGATTATTATCCGACCGCGCTCTAGTCGACCAGGAAAAGTACATTCTGGAATCGATTACTCGTCTGGACATCCCTCGTCATCGAAGAAGCGATCACAACCAGCCATTGCTCGGCACGGAGTGCGTTAATTTCAGATCCTTGATTTATAAATTAAATTGGATTGGCCGTGAGTCCAGAGCTGAAGTATCAGGCACGGCATCTATACTTGCGTCCCGGGTCAACAATCCCACTGTAGGCGACGCCCTCGAGGCCAACAAGGCAGTGGACATGTTGCGAAGTACTGCCTCGATTCCAATAACGGTGTGGAGATTCAAGAAGGGTCAGATGATCTTTGGCACGGCCTCAGATGCGGGTGGAATCGGTGCTGCCCGGCCAGGACATGCTCAACAAGCATGGCAAGTGTATGCCGCTGATCAGAGTCTCTCCACCGGCCGCCTCTCTCGTGTGACTCCTCTAGCTTGGCGGTCCTCACGCCTCAGAAGACAGGTGCCGTCCACCCTCGGAGGAGAAGTCATTTCCTTGAGTGCCGCTCTGGGGGAGGCGGAATGGCTTCAGATGCTTTTCTTGGAGGTGACTCAAGGGGGCCTGTTGACGAACACATGGAGGGATCATGCGGGTCCCTTCACGACCGTCCTCCGGCAGGATAGCGAGTTGAACGTGTCCCCTTTGAAGAATGTGTCCATCGTTGACGCCAAAGGAATCTTTGATACTCTAGATAAGATAACCTCGGGATCGAAAGCAGATCGCAGAATAGCAGTGGACCTTGCAGTTATCAGAGAAGTGATGGAGAGAATAGGTAGCAGCATTCGCTGGGTCCCACATCCAGCCATGACCGTCGATATTATGACGAAGTCAGATGTGTCGAAGGGAAACGCTTCGCAGTTCAGGATGTTGAAGACCGGCCTATTGCGTCTTGTGGCCGAGGCAGATAGCTTGCAGGAGCGAAAGGATCTACCATCGTCTCGGAACAGGAGCAAAGCGTATTCCAGCAAGTATCTGAGTCGAACTCAGAAGAATGTGGAGGAGGAGGAAGAGGAGCAGGAGGTCTAGGGCTAGAACGGTAAAGATCGACTCGACATACGGATTCACGTGCCGAAACGTCTCTTTCTCTCTCTCTCTCTTGCTGTCTCCGCCCGCGCCGCCCCCCCGCCGTGGTTCCTGCCCCGGCTGCTCTCTCTGCTTTCTCTCTCTCTCTCTCTCTCTTTCTCTCTCTTGGTCGGTGTTGGAAGGGTTCCTGAGCTTTTGAAGCGGCTGAACTTTCGGGAGGTATAGTCCACCTCAGTATTATGCATGACTCGCATCTTATGCTAGGGCTCACGCCTCAAGCATTCAGTTTTAAGACCTTGCTATGGCATCAGTAACGTGTGCAGTTCTATGTCACGAGTTTTGTTTCCCATCCTTCCAGTGCAGTTCTGTCCAGCGCCGAGGCCCATTGATGGCAGTTTCTCCCGGTTTTAATCTCACTAAAATGGGGTCCACTGTGTGAGTTCAGTGTGTCCCTATGAGATTAAACCTCTTTGTTATTCCATCCTTTGCTTGTGCATGTGTCATGCTCTGTTGTATATTTGTGTCATCATCTTTTGGCTTACAGGCACCTTTAGTAGCTGACGCGCCTTCGGCGAGATAAACGTGTCATCCTACCGCCGCTCACTCGCAGTCAGAGCCTATCAGGAGGAGGTTTCGTTTGACAGAGTCGGTAGCGAGGTGGGCCGTGCCCTAGGCGAGTACTGTAGCACTCGCGAAGCACAGTCTCAGCATCACGCCGCTGAAAGCGGCCAACAAAACTGTCTGCCGTGACGGTTACCAGACACGAGGAGGCCCGGGCCTTACCCAGCACGGCGGAGGTGCACGCATTACCAGCCTGGAGCGTATCCTTGTCCCTAAGATTGGCATCACCCTATCTCGGTACCGATCTTAAGGTTTTCCCCAGGTTCGGAGGGCGCCTTGCGCCTGTCCAGTGCTCCTGGCGACCGTTCCTGGGTCACCGTGGACCTGGCCAGGCCGGCCTGCAGCTCCATGAGGCACCTCAGAAGAGGCATATGTTGCCAGACACTGGAGATGCCGCCTTGGACCTTGAGGCAAAGCAGTTCCTTCCCGATTCCATCCCCCAGTCACGGCGCAGCAAGCAAGCAGAAAGATTATGATCGCCTTGGGAATGCGTAGGGATGTGTTCCAGGTTTGGTCACGCCGGAGCGGCAGCAGCGCGGGAGAGGAGGCGGAGAGCACGGCCCCCCCCTTGCCCCGCTGGCGCGAGGCGGCCGTGCTCCGCTACAAGGCCGAGCAGGGCGAACGGAGCCCAGTGACCCAGGGCGGCGGAAGAGGAGGGAGGGAAGAGGGAGGAGAGAGAGTGGAGAGTGAGGAGGAGGAGGAGGAGAAGGAGGAGGAGGAGGAGGAAGAGGAGGAGGAGGAGGAGGGGGAGGGGGAGGAGGGGGAGGGGGAGGGAGGAGAGGCGAGGGAGGGGGAGGGGGAGAAGGAGAAGGAGTGCGGCTGCACATCCAGCAGAGGGTCCGCTTGCCTTCATGGGCTATGTACATATGTAAATGTATTCACACACACACCTAAATACACATGTACTTGAACATCGATAGGTATAGACATATCTCTTTACACTGTATAACTGTGTATGGATGCAGATGTGTAGGTGTGTCGATCGCTGGTTGTATATATTTCTTCATGTGTGTGTATGTATATGTGTCTGTCTCGCTCGATCGATCTATACATACATCCATACATACATGCATACATACATACGTGCATGCATACATACATGCATACATACAGACAGACAGAGGCAGAGACAGACGACAGACAGACAGACAGACAGACAGACAGACAGACAGACAGACAGACAGACAGACAGACAGACAGACAGACAGACAGACAGACAGACATGTGTGTGTGTCGATATATGCGTGTGTGTGGGTATACGCGCGTGATTGTGGCATCCTGGTCATTATGTTTACACCGGTACATACTGATAGGAATTATGCGCCCATCTCGTTACCATTCATACCCATCTCCCCATATGTAACATGGATACGCGGACACCGAAATACATGCACACCTGAATGATGATTCACGCTTCGCGTATCCCCACCATCCCATTCAGAAACCCTGCCCATGAGAGCTGATTGGAATAGGGACGAAGAGACACCTGTAGCGAAACAAGCGGGCGACCAAGGTGAACAGAGACGTCTCTAGGAGCAAAGGGGTGGCCTTGAAAGGCCTCTTCGGGCCATCCCTGGCGTCCGCTGAGGGCGAGGGGAGAAGGAGGAGGAGGAGGAGGAGGAGGAAGAGGAGGAGGAGGAGGCAAACCGCCTCTTGGTGCCTTCGTGGGACTCTCTTAGGCGCGCTTGGGGTCGTCTTGGGGCCCTCTTGGAGCTCTCTGGGGACCCTCTTGGGAGCCCTGGAGGGCCTATTCAGGCCATCGTGCAGGCTATCGATCGAAGGAGGGGGGTCCCCGATGTGCCTCCCTCCTCTGGGGCCCTCAAGTCCGCCGTTGGGAGGGGGGGCTCTTGGGGCGCTCTTGGGACTATCTAGGGCTGTCTGGGGTCCTCTTGGGCCCTTCTTGCGGTTCTCTTTGGCCATCTTGGGGCCATCTTGAGGCCCCGGAAGCGCATCGGAAGCAAAAAAGCGAGAAGGCATTAATCAGTGGTGTTCTTGCGGTGTTTCAAGGAGTTCGGTTTCCTGGGGGGTCCTGGGGGGCTCCAAGAGCACTTGGGGCCGCCTTGTGGCCTTCTTGGGGCCTCTTGGAGGCATCTTGAAAGCCATCTTGAGCCATCTTCGGTAACCTTGAGCCACCGTGGAGGCCATCTTGGAGCATCGGGCGCTCTCTCGGGGCCATCTTGGGCGAGACAGGACCCTCTGCCACCTCGCGACCCCCCCTCAAGAGAAAAGAAAATCCTGGCGAAGGACCCAACCATTTGCAGTTGTGAATACAGTGTTGAGGCGCCGCAGTGGGGCGGCGGCGCCATGTGGACCCTGCCACTGGGGCCTTCGGCTGATCTCGCTATGGAGCCACGACGAAACGTGTGAGGGGTGCACCAAAACGGGACGGCGGCGCCATGTGGACCTTGCCGCGGGGCCTTCGGAGGGGCGCCCTACGGGGCCACGAACCGTGCGAGGGGTGCGCCATAATGAGACGGCGCCGCCATGTCAACGCTGTCACTGGGGCCTTCTGTGGGGCCACGAACCGTGTGAGGGGTGCGCCACAATGAGGCGGCGCCTCCATGTGGACTCTGCCACTGGGCCTTCGGTGGGGCTCCCTACAGGGCCACGAACCGTGCGAGGGGTGCGCCAAAATGGAGCGGCGGCGCCATGTGGACCCTACCACTGGGGCTTTCGGCTGATCTCGCTATGGGGCCACGAACCATGTGAGGGGTGCGCCACAATGAGGCGGCGCCGCCACGTCGACCCTGCCATTGGGGCCTTCGGTGGAGCGCCCTACGGGGCTACGAAGTGTTGCACTGGGTGCGCCGAAGCACAGGCATGCGGAGGGCAGAGGCAGGGATGGGGGGATGGAGGAGGGAGAGGGGGCAGCGGGAGGAAGGAGTGAACGCAGGGCGCTGTCTCTTCAAAACGAGGACCCAAAGACCACAGGATGGTTGGGAAAAATCGGTGAGGGGAGGGGCTGGGTACCCCTCCCGAAAGGGATGGGGCTTTGGAAGAGGGAGAGAGATACCGTTAGACCACCTACGCCCAGAAGATTGGCGTGATGTGTACCTATATGTGTGTATATGTACAAACGTAGGTATACGTATACATGCATACACATATACATGTATATATAGACATATACATGTACAAATGCTTATACGTGTACATGTACATATAGAGATGTATACATCTGCAAATATCCACATATGTACGCTTGTATAGACACACACCTATACATCTACAAATTAATGTAAACATAGATGTATGCATGCATATACACACATACGTATACGTAGACATGTGTCTGTATATACTTGCTTGTATGTTTATACATGTAAGATACATATGCAGTTGCACATACATGCTCGGTTACAAGTACAGTTGCATGTGCATGTACATGAACACGTACAGCTACAGTTGCATGTACAGCTACAGTTACCCATACAATTGCATATGTTTGTACATACACATGTACCCACATGCATAGACATATACGTATACAACAGACATACGCATATACACATACGTAAACAAGCATGTATATATATATACATATATGTGTGTATGTATATATGTATATGGTTATATACATATACAGATGCATATGCAGAAGCATATAGCGAATATGCACAATTGTGCAAATTAGTGTCTCCCTCCCTCTTCATGTCTCTCCCCCTCTCAGTTTAATGTGTATATACACATATGCATATATGGTTTTGCACATGTTGGCATGTAAACCCTTTGATGTACATGCATGTGCAGTGTGTGTGTGTGTGCTTGTGTATGCACGTTGTAAACCTGTACGCGTCGCACCAATTCCTATATATACATATGTGTGTGGTTATATACACACATACATACAGACCTGCACACACACACACACACACACACACACACACACACACACACACACACACTTCTTTATGTATACATAAATGTGTACATTTCAAATTTGTACTGGTGCCTGTAAGATTGCATGCGCAAGATTTTTGACACGATACTATGAATGTATTGCGAGGGCCCGGCCGCCGGCCCTGAAGGCGAGATCTTTCCGGGATCCCCGCTGACGACCCCCCCTTGGACCCGCCAGGACCCCAGGTGAGAGCGGTATTCTGACCCGGGACAATCGACTTGACTATGACGTTCCGTTTCTTCGTTCCTCATTTTCTTTGGGATTGACGACGGCGACGACGACGACGGTGGCGGCGACGACGACGACAGCGTCACTCACACGCCGAAGTGTCGGCGGATTTATCTCTCTCTCGCGCGCGCGCCATCGGAGGAGAGGGGGCGGCGCGCTGCGGCGGGGGGAGGCTGCAGACCCAGATTCCCGACGTCCTCAGTTTTCCATAACGTCGACCCCCAGGGGTCTCGACCGACTTCCTGGGGCTGGCTGTTCATCCTGAGTCGTTCTTCGGGACTCAAGAAACGGGGGTCAATGCAAACGAGGGTCAATCGGAGCGCCAGATCTTGCAGGATCCTCCAGCGCCAGGGTTGCACTGACCGGGGCTTGGGCGCAGGATCCTGCAGGATCCTGCAAAGCCTGACTGGCCCGGGTCTGGATGGACCCAGGCCAGTAGATCCCCGAGTTCGTTGACGGCCCCGAGGCCCCGGGGAGGACCCCCAGAGGCTGACAATAGCGAGGAGCCTTCCGTCGCTGTCTTTTCATGGCTCGAGGGGGCCTGGGGGTGCGGGGATCGGGGGAGGAGGAGGAGGAGGAGGAGGAGGGAGGAGGAGGAGGAGAGGAGGAGGAGGAGGAGGAGGAGGGAGGAGGAGGAGGGAGGAGAACGAGCAAAAGGGATCGGGGGGCGGGGGCGCGGGGAGGCCGCCCCGGATCCTGACCCCCCCCGAGGCCCCCCGAGGCCCCGAGAGCCGAAAGACCGAAAACGTCCAACAACCATCCGAGAACGTTCGAAGTCCTCCTCCCTCCTCCTCATTCTCTCCTCCTCCTCTCCTCCTCCTCCTAGTTCCTCCTCCTCCTCCCTCCTCCTCCTCCTCCTCCTCCTCCTCCTCCTCCTCCTCCCTCCTCCCTCCTCCTCCTCCTCCTCCTCCTCCTCCTCCTCCTCCTAGTTCCTCCTCCTCCTCCTCCTCCTCCTCCTCCTCCTCCTCCTCCTCCTCCTCCTCCTCCTCCTCCTCCTCGAGCCTCGGGGAGGGCCGAGGGCGGAACTTGGGAGGCGGGGGAGGCAGGACTGGCGGAGCGGCTCCGCGGAGCAGCTCCGCAGGGCGGGGAGGCGCGCAGGGCGGAAAGGCAGCAGGGCAGCGGCGGGGGCAGCGGCCAGAGGGCCTCCAGGCGGGTCTGCGCACTGGAGGTGGCTGTTCACCCTGTCGGACGGGGCCAGGACGAGGATAACTCCGCTCCAAAGCGTTCTGGAACGCTCTGAGAAGGTCGCGGCGCCCGAGACATCCTCCAGAGCCGCCGGATCCCAGAGATTCTCAAGCCTATCCTCACCCGAATTTATCCTCGTCCTGGCTTCGTCTTACCCTGCGTGCATGCTTGATGGCCCTGAGGCCCGATCCAGTCGGCCCTGATTGGTAGGTCGACCATGCCAAATCAACTGTATCCTTGTGTCCTGTCCATCCCGACCTATGCAGCCGCATGTCCGTTCATGTTCTGGGGCCACGTTGCCGTCGGAAGAGTCGTGTGTCCTCTCGGGTATCCTGTCCAATCATGTCCGATTATAACGGGCCCTAGTGGCCGAAATCCAGGAAGAACTCCTGAATCAGCAACCACGTTTTTGTCGCAGCCGCCTATGTCCAAGCGGCGTTGCTGGGCGGACGCGCTACTGCGCCCCCGCCAACTCCTGCACTGCCTCCTCACTGGCCCGTCTCTGGCGGGATCCGTACCCCCATCCTGCCTACGGAGGTTTCAGCTGGCAGCACTGCCCATCACAAGAGCTCGCCCAGCGCCATTCCTGCTGCATTTTGTCGCCGGGCCGCCGCCCCCCCCGGTCCCGCTGTACTGGGACATCGTACCTCCTGTCGTTGCACTTGCTCCTCGCGCACTGCAGCCCCTGCCCCAGCCCCTGGGTGTGGCCGCGACGCCGCCCTCTGTTGCTCTTGCTGATAAGGCCGCTGTCTGAAGGACTCTTGGGGGTGGGGGAGCAAGGGGCAAAAAATAACGGAGGGCCCCGCAGGGGCCTTCCGTTGCTCCTTGCCAGGTAGAACGCACACCTGAAGAGATCCCCATAGGTCCCAAATTGTTTTCCTGGGAGGAGAAGGAGGAGGCCGAGGCCCCCCCAAGGAAGCCCCAGGAAGCTGTCGTGAGGCCCCAGAGGGACCTTTCGAGGAGGAGCCTCCGCGCAAAAGCACATCAACAAGGATGACGGGGGAGTTCCGTAGCCATGTTGGCTCAAGTTTGGATCAAGAAGCGTGCTGTGGGCGTTCAAGAGTCGTGACGCTTGTGCGTTGCATTGCAAGATATGCTCTCTTCTGGAGGCATCACGGTGCTGGTTGTGTTTCTAATCCGCCCTTGTAGCTCGCAAGGGGGACCTTGCCATGCAAACTGCGGCACAGGATCGTGGCCATCTTTCAACACCGATTGCAGTATTGAGTGCACCGCCAACCCCTACTGCATGTTTTGCCCTGAGTGCTTTACTACGACCAGTGAGACTACTAGCACGACCCGGTCCTCCACCACTGTGACTTCCACCACTGTGACGTCCACCACTGTGACCATGTCGAGTACAAGCACTGCTACCACCATGTCGAGTACCAGCACGGCTACCACCATGTCGAGTACCCGCACTGCTACCACCATGTCGAGTACCAGCACGGCTACCACCATGTCGAGTACCAGCACTGCTACCACCATGTCGAGTACCAGCACTGCTACCTCCATGTCGAGTACCAGCACTGCTACCTCCATGTCGAGTACCAGCACCAGGCTACCACCATGTCGAGTACCAGCACTGCTACCACCATGTCGAGTACCAGCACGGCTACCACCATGTCGAGTACCAGCACTGCTACCACCATGTCGAGTACCAGCACTGCTACCTCCATGTCGAGTACCAGCACTGCTACCTCCATGTCAAGTACCAGCACCACCACCATGTCGAGTACCAGCACTGCTACCACCATGTCGAGTACCAGCACTACTACCACCATGTCGAGTACCAGCACTGCTACCTCCATGTCGAGTACCAGCACTGCTACCTCCATGTCGAGTACCAGCACCACCACCATGTCGAGTACCAGCACTGCTACCTCCATGTCGAGTACCAGCACCACCACCATGTCGAGTACCAGCACTGCTACCACGATGTCGAGTACCAGCACCACCACCATGTCGAGTACCAGCACTGCTACCACCATGTCGAGTACCAGCACCACCACTACGTCGAGTACCAGCACTGCCACCACCATCACGGCCACAACCGCTACCACAAACATTGTCATCACCGGCGCTCATACGACTACCACGGACACTACCACAAGCACTAGGACGCAGGTGCTGGGCGCAGCCGGCGAGCCGAGCGCCGCCTTTGCCTTGTCGGGTACCTTGCTGGCGTTTTTCGGTAGAGCTGCTGTCGGACTGGCGGCTGGCTTTGGCATACATACCTGCCATCGTTGCCGAAGGCGGCAGCGTAAGAGAAGGCAGCGACTGGCAGAACAAGCTGAATTTCTGGAATGCCACAGTGGCGAAGAGATCACCACGCGGTTCGAGGTCGAAGGCGGCAAGATGTACATGTCTATCTGCGGCCGTGCCACGTCGCTGGACTGGCTGCCCCCCGTTACGACGTCCACCCTGCACGGGCACGTCCGCAACCAGCACGGCGGGCAAGCGACCATCCAGACGAGCAAGTTGCCAGATCTCGTTCGGATGTGCGAGAAGGCGGAAGTCCGCCACACCCTGCCAACGAGCTTCGGTAGGAGCCAGCAGCGCCCGGCGGAGGAGGAGAAGGAGGCCGCCGAAGAGGAGGTGCCGCACGTGCCGTCCTCGCGGAGTTGCCCTGTGCCAGTAATGCCTAGTGTGTTTTTCAAAAAATACTTATATATGAGCACATATATATATATATACATACATATACATATATATATACATATATCTATATATCCCTGGGGTGTAGAGCTGCGAGCCCACCGAGGGTGTAGAGCTGCGAGCCCACCGACCACGGCGTCGTGGGAGGCCTCTACCCTCCGCGCGGGCTTCTCAGAGGCATAGCCGCGGAGGATCTCTCGGCTGCGGCCAAGCTTCGAAGGGCCTCCACCCCAGGCTCACAAAGACCCTGGGGTGCGCTCGAGCCTTTTCCCTTGCTGGAGCCTGTTCGGCTGAAAGAAAAACAAAGCAAAAAAAAATAATAATAACTGGGGGGCAGGCCCAGGGCCCACAAACAGCTGCCCCGACCCCCCATGGCAGGACGGGGCGGCCGGGGAGGTCCAAAATAGTCCAGGGGGGCCTCCAGAGGCTCCCCAGACGGCCCAAGCGGGCCCCGAGTCGCCGCAAGACCGCTCCTGGACGCCCAAGATAGGCCCAAGACGGCCCGAGAGGCCCCCCCAAGGCACTCCACGACGCTTCAAGACGCCTCTCCAGAGCGCTTCAAGTGGCCGAAATCGTAAACTTTACGAAGGTTTTGGAGAGGTTTTGGCCTTCCAGCCTTTTCGGCTGTCCGACGTTCCAAGACGGCCCAATGGGCCCCCAAGAGCGCCCCAAGACAGCACAAGAGGGCCCCCAGAGGCGCCCAAGACAGCCCAAGAGAGCCCCAAGACGGCCCCAAGATGCGCCCAAGAGGGGGACCACGACTCCAAAATTCGACCTTCCCACTTGAAGAGTGTCTGAGGAGGCCCCAAGGAGGCCCCAAGAGGCCCCCGAGAGGCACCCAGGAGGCTCAAACGAGGCCTCAAGAGGCCACAAAACAGTCCCGAGGAGGCCCCACAACGGTCCCAAAACGGCTGCCGAGAAGCTGCGAAACTGCCTTCACGACGTCCCCGACAGGCCAACCACGAGATCCAAACCAAACCCATGAGGCCTCTGACCCACCACCTAGGGCACCCGCCGCCCGCCTGCCGCCATCCGCACGAAACACCACGCGATGACGTGTGTAGTTTGGTCGGGGCATGGCGTGATCGCGACGACGTGTGTATTCTGATCGATGCATGATGTGGTCGCGATGACGTGTGCGGCTTGGTCGACAGGCATGCGCACCGCTCCCCTTTTCCTGCCCCCCCTCCCCGGGGCGGCGCGGAGGAGCCTCGGCCACGCACCCGGCGGCGCGGGCGCACTGCGTGCCAGTGTGGCTTTCTTCCACGCCGCCTCCGAGGACTCGGGCGGGCGGGCTGGGGTGACAGAAACAGGCCGGCCGGCGGGCGGCTCTCGTTGTCCTCTTCCTTTTTGTTTTTTCTCCTCCCCCGCCTCCTCCGCGGCCTCCTCCTCCTCCTCCTCCTCTTCTTCCTCCTCTTCGGGTCGTTTTCAAAATGTGGTTCTCGCCTTAGCGCCGCGCACAGTCGCCTTGCAAATGTGTGCAAGAGCATCTCTGATTGAGGGCGGGTGGTTTCCAAAATGCGGTTCTCGCTTTAGCGCCGCGCGCATTCGTCTTGACCGTCTGCAAGAGTTCACGGATTGAGGGCGGCTCGTTTTCAAAATGTTGTCTTCGCGTCAGCGTCGCGCACACTCGTAATAAGCATTCTCAGGAGTTTCGCGGGCTCCCATTGTTAATCTTCCAGACATGGCGTTTTCAAAGCGCAACAGTTACATTGATGCGCGGTGTCGAAGTCCCATGAATAGCGTTCTGGCACGATTCAGGGTCGTGAAGACGCAACCGTCAGGTTGACACGTGGCGTTGGAGTCCTACGAACGGTGTTTTGGCACGCTTAAGGATTTTCACACGGTTGTCTCCCAACGGGGCACGTCCCTCAGGGGAAGTAAATACCTGTATGGGACTTATGAAGAGGGAGCTTTGAGGGAGGGTGTATCCCAACATCGTTGGTGAGCCTTGGGTTTACAGTGGTCCTCTCCTCCTCCTCCTGCTCTTCCTCCTCTTCCTCCTTCTCCTCCTCTTGACCTTTTTCTTCGCACGAAGGCATACGGAAATCCTGCAACCTATGAGAACATATGTTGGGCAATTTAGGGGGGACCCAAGATTGGGGCCTCTTGGGCCCTGTTGGGCACTACTGGGGCTCTCTGGGGCCGTCTTGGAGCGCTCTTGGGCCGTCTGGCGCCTCTTGGAGATTGTATGACTCCTCTTGAGAGCCTCTGAGTCTCTTGGGGCGTCCTGATGGCCTGCCGGCGGTATCGGGAGTCATCTTGTCAGGGGAGGACTCCTGGCCCCTTTGGTGCCCCGTTTGGGGGTCTCGTAGGCCCCTCCGTCTTTGGCGATATTGGAACCCTCTGCGGCCGTTTCGGACGCCCTTTAGGCCGACATGCGATAATGCTAAAATTGGATTTCAAGATGCTGGTTGGTAACGATTTGGGCTTCAGGGCTTCAATCCTATGATTGACCCCGCGGACCCCCTGGATCGGGACACATGGCCCCCTGTCCACCATGAGACGCTTCACTGCAGAGTCAAGAGACGTTCTTAGCTGCGCAAGCTGGCCTCCTGCTGGCTCTCGAGCCAAAGCGGCTGCGAAGGGCAAGACCGTTGCGCCCCCAGCAACCGCGGGGTGCGGGAGCTGGGGGTCCAGTTCAGTCAAAGCAGCCTAGGCAAAAGAGAGCTAGGCTGGGATATGGAGCTCGCCGAAGTGGAAGACGACGGCGGGCCCCGCCAGCCTGCACACCAACCGAGCTTCCGTGAGAGGCTCACACGTGGTGCCAGCTGGCGGGGAAGGGCCCACTTGGGATCACCCACGGCGCACCAGGGGCATGCAAGCAGCGGCCCAACCATAGGTGACCGTGGGGCCCAGGCAGGCCAGCCTCTCAGGAGCACTTCACGAAGACGAGGGGGCTCCGTGCGTCGCTCCAGCACCGGTCGCAGGCGCAGGGTCGTCCGTGACGAGCTTGCGGAG
>CAUYUJ010018734.1:70000-80000 GCA_963575745.1 Prorocentrum cordatum
AGGAGGAGGGAGCGGAGGAGGGAGGAGGAGGAGGAGGAGGAGACAAGGCGAAGAGGAGAAGAGAGGGGAAGGAGAAGGAGCAGGAAGAGGAAAAACCAGAAGGAGGGGGAGGAGGAGGCGCAATGACTAGCACAAGCGCGAGCAGGAGCTAGGAGCAAGGAGGACAGGAGCAGGAGCGTAGGAGTAGATGGAAGAGGAGGAGGAGGAGGAGAGGAGGAGGAGGAGGAGGGGAGGACGAAACGGAGCAAGAGAGGAGGAGGAGGAGGAGGAGGAGTAGGAGGGAGCGGAGGAGGAGGAGGAGGAGACAAGGAGAAGAGGAGAAGAGGAGAAGAGAGGGGAAGGAGAAGGAGCAGGAAGAGGAAAAACAGAAGGAGGAGGCGGAGGAGGAGGAGGAGGAGACAAGGAGAAGAGGAGAAGAGGAGAAGAGAGGGGAAGGAGAAGGAGCAGGAAGAGGAAAAACAGAAGGAGGGGGAGGAGGAGCGCAATGACTAGCACAAGCGCGAGCAGGAGCAGGAGCAGGAGGGACAGGAGCAGGAGCAGTAGGAGTAGATGGAGGAGGAGGAGGAGGAGGAGGAGGAGGAGGGAAGAACGTCGAGGAGGTCGAGGAAGAGGAGAAGGTAAATTAGAGAGAAATGGTGGAAAGGAGGCGCAGGGACAAAGTGCAGGGCAGAGGAGGCAGAGGAAGGGAGCGAGCGAGGGAGGGAACGACAGGAGAACGGCGGGACGCAACGGCCCCGCAAGGTTGTTCCTGCCCGGCGAGCGCGTCACCAGCCGCGGAGGCCGCCCAGGGGAGGAGCAGCAACAGGAGGAGGAGGAGGAAGCGGCGAGGAGCAGCAGGAGGAGGCGTAGCAGCCAGAGGAAGAGGACGAGGAGGAAAAGGGGGAGGGGAATGAGGAGGAGCAGCAGGAGGAGCAGAAGGAGGAGAAGGAGGAGGGAGAGGGAGAGGAGGGGGGAAGGAGAAGGGAGTGGAGGAAGGGGGGAGGAAGAGGGGGGAGGAAGGGAGAGGGCACTCCGAACCCTAGCGCCACAGGTTCGAAAATCATCCTAGTCGGCGGCGAGGCGCCAGCCCTCGTCCTGGCGTGCAGCTGACCTCCTAGCCTCAACCTCTGTGTGCGCTGCACTAGTGTCGACATTGATGGCTCGCACGTTGGCCCACCGCTGGACTGACTGCTCGAAGGCCCCTGAAGCGGTCCGCGACGGCTTTTGCCTAAGCCGAATGAACGATGCGAGCTGTATACGGTCGGGAATTTGGGCCTGGCGTGTCACTCCACCGGTTCTGACCCACCACACTTCGGCGCGACACGCTAATCACGTCCCAGCGTTCAAGTGTCAACGTCCCGAGCTTTTCCCGGCCCCCTGCCCCGCGGAGCGGAGCGACACGCTATCCGCTTGCAGAGCATACCGCGCCGCGACACGCTAAAGCAAAAGTTCCCGACCGTATCGGGGGGCTGGATCCAAAGTTGAACAACGTCGCCGCTGCTAGGGACGGCGTCGCCCCTCGGCCCACCTGCCCCGAGCCGGGCCACGGTCTCGCTGAGTACTCCGCCGCACGCCCTGGCCTCACTGCGCTCGGAGCAACCGATGTGTCCCCCCATGGCACTCCTCGCGATGGCCGCAGCTGCCTGCCCTGTCGCCTCGACGAGGCCCGCTCGCCCGCCCGCCCGCCACCTTGCCGCCCGCTTGCCTTGAGCTCCCCCGGGGGTCTGGCGCTTGCCCGCGGCGGTATACTCGTGACGCGGCTGTGCTTCTCCCTCGCCATCCTGCCCGTCGCTGCCGGCGAGGCAGTCATACCCGCTCCCATCGCGGAATCCTCCTCACTCCCTATTGCTTGGGCACTCCGCGGCGATGGCGATCCTGCGCCTCGCCTCGCCGCCGGTCTGACGGCTGCGCCCCCACGTGCCGCAGAGATCCTTCGCAGCCCCCCGCGCTCCTGCATCGCCCTCCTCTGCGCTCTGGCAGGCCGGGTCCGCATGCAGGGGCCTCTCGCCGCAGTCGTTGGCCGTGCCGACCAGTTCCTTCAGCGGCTGGGCTTGCGCCGCCCACTTGCTGCGTGTGCTATCATCCTTCGCGAGCGTCCAGGATGAAAGTGAGGACTGGGGGTGTGTGGATGTCATGGCCAGGGCCAGGAAATCCCCGAGACTTCGCGGTCCCCTCTTCTTCTCTCAACGCGTTCCCTGGCCCCCCTCTCTTCTGCGCACATGCCCCGGGCCATGGTGTGCTAGCGCCCCTTTTCCTGGCCCGCCACTGCGACGCATCCTGATCCTGTGGCCAGTCCTTCTCATGGCCGTGGAACCGCCCGAGGGTTGATACCAAGCCCGTCGCCGAGGTCTCCAGCTGCGCAGCCTCCGCACATCGGGTAGGCCACGACCCCGCAGCGACACTGGACTCCGCGCGCCTTCGGGAGTCTCGCCACCTCCTGCGGCCAGAACAACTGCACCAAGCCCCACGACGAACTCCTGAGCCGCGCTGTTGAAACAGAACGAGTGGGCACCTTCCTGGCCTGCCCCCCTCCCTGGGGACTCGGCAGCGCTCCTCCAGTGCCCTCGCCTCGACGGTGCGCGTCGCCATCTTCGCCCCGTCCGCCAGGGGTCGCCCTCGAGGGGGGAGGAAGCTGCTCCCAGACGTCGGGGCAGACGAGATCCTGGGCCTGGGCGCAGCCAGGTCGGCGCCCAGCTCGGATCCTCTGCAGAGGAGGTCCCTTTGACGCACAGGGCCCTCCGCACCCTCCGGCGCGCATCGCATCGGCGAGACCTGCTCGAGGGATCTCACGATATTCCTCTACCTCCTGAGCCCAAAGGCCGCCTTGGCGGGTGGGAGCGGCGATCCACCCATGCCCCGATTCGCCAGGCATGTCCCCAAGATGTGAGCGTTGTCGGGCACACCAGCCAGGACATCACTTTATTCCTCCGCTCTCGGCGACATCAGGCGCTGCGGCGGCGGTCGCCAACAGTGCCGCCGCCACCTCCTCCTGCTCCTGCTCCTCCTGCTCCTCCTCGACTCGGGCCCTTCTTGGACCGTCTTGGAAGTCTTTGGGGGCCCTCGTAGCCCGTTTTCAAGCCTTGGATGCCCCCCCAGCAGAATTTCTGGAGCAAAGCACCCCCCGGGCGGCCTGGATAGACCCCCCCCGTCCAAATCGACCGAATCCGGCTCCCTGGGAGGGGTTTGGGGAGGGGGAAGCATCTCACACACCGATGAGGCCCAAGGGGTCGGCGGATTCTCATGGTTAACGTTCCAGAAATGGCGTTCTGGAGCGAGTCAGGACTGTCAGGGCGTAAGAGTTACGTTGATTCGCGGTGTTGAAGTCCAAGGAATGGCGTTCTGACAAGATTCAGGATCGCCAAGACGTAACAGTCAGGTTAATTCATGGCGTTGAAGTCTTGAGAATGGTTTTCTGGCACCCTTTACGATGTTCACACGGTGGTCCCCCAACGGGTCACTTCCCCAATGAAATGACCGTGTATAAGGGCATACAAAGGGGGATGTTGAAGGGAGGGTGCATTTCAACATAGTTGATGAGTCTTGGGATTACATTGGTCCTCCTCCTCCTCCTCCTCCTCCTCCTCCTCCTTCTCCTCCTACTCCTCCTCCTCCTCCTCCCCCTCCACCGCCTCCTCGTCATCCTCCTCCTCCTCCTCCTCCTCCTCCTCCTCCTCCTCCTCCTCCTCCTCCTCGTCTCCTCCTCCTCCTCCTCCTCCTCCCCCGCCTCTCCCCCCCTCCCCCAACCGTCCACCCCCCTCGCCCACGCCCCTGCTCCCTGCTCCCCGCGCGCGCGCGCATCCGCCACCCCACCCGCACCTTGCGCAGGCCTCGGCGGCCTCGCCCCGCGCGGCGAGCACGGGCCCAAGCCTGGCAGGCGCCCCGGCCGCCCCACGCTTGGGGGAGTCGTCGATGCCAGAGGCGGCGGAGTCGTCCCGCCGTCGTCGGCGGCGGCGTCGTCGTCATCGTCATTGCTATCGTCGTTTTCTCTTATGCCTCCGCCTCCTCCTCCTTTTCCTCCTCCTCCTCCTCCGCCTCCGCCTCCGCCTCCACCTCTGCTTCATCGTGATCATCACCACAACCATCGTTATCATTGTGGTCATCATCATCGTCCCCTTCCGCCTCCTCCACTTCCTCCACCGCTTCCTCCTTCCCCATCCTTTTCCTCCCCCTCCTCCTCATCCTCCCGCGTAGTTCTCGGCCGGTATCTCCCGCAAACTAACTAGCGTCTGCGCAGCCTAGGCGGTATGCCTTAGGACCAGATATGTTGCGATAGGCGATAGCGATCACCACCGTTTGCGCAGCAGCTGCAAGACGGAGGTGAAATATACAGTGCTGCGGTATTGCATGATAGGCCGCTCAGCTCGTGCACGAGTAAGCGCTTCGCGTGTTTCCGCCGCTGCGGGGCCGCAAAGACTTGCTGGGCGGCGGGGAGGTGGTACCCATAAGCCCAGGCGACGAGCAGGGCGGAAGGAAGGTGCGCGACCAACAAGCCAGGTCAGATCGCATGGGTATTCACGCGTGGATTGTTCGCGCACAGTCCAGCGTGAACGCCCGTGCTCCCGCGCTATCCACCGCGCAATCCCGCGTCGTAAGCTACCGCGCAGGGTCGTTGTGGACTGCTGCGCGAAGCCAGCGTCAGCTTCGCTGCGGAGGGCGTAGGAGTGGGACCTCGAGGCCACCATCAGCCCTGGCGAGCTGGATGTTGCGTGGGCTCCGCAGCTTCTTCTGCAGAAGAGAAGGCGCCACATCATCAACCGGAGGGGAGATCGGTTCAAGCTCAAGTGTGTGAAGTGGCGCGGCGCGAGAAGTTTTGGACGTGCAAAGCCTCGACGCCGTCTGCGGGTCAGAACGAGACCTTCGTCTTACTATGGTGCGGCTGCTTCTCTGCAACGAGATGCTGCGCAAAGCCAGTTTGCAAGGGAATCCATTAATCTGGTGTTCAACCTGCAATTGAGAGGGCTCTCGGCCCTTGAGGTGTTTGACGAGGTGGTGCGCTGCCTGGGGACGCACAGCGTGGCCTCGACCGCCAGCACCCACACCCTCTGGCGAGTTTCGCGGGCCTCTCAGCAAGAACGGCCTGCGGTACGACCCAGGCTCGCGGCACGCGGAGGAGCAATGGGTCGTGGTGGCGCCGCGTTGCCAGCCGTTCATTCTCGCTCGCCCTCCATCTTCCTCCTTCCCCGCCTCGCTCCCTCCTGCTCTCTCCATCCTCCTCCTCCTCCTCCTCCTCCTCATCCTCCTCCTCCTCTTCCTCCTCCTCGTCATCATCATCAGCATAAGCATCATCAGCAGCAGCATCATAATGATCATCATCATCATCATCATCAGCATCATCATCATCACCATCATCATCATATTAGTTTTCATCTTAATCTTCGCCATCACCATCACCATCACCATAATCCTCGTCATCCCTCCACCTTACTACCTCTAGCTTCCTCCTCCTCGTCGTCCTAATCCTCCTTCTCCCTCTCCATCCCCTCCTCCTCCTCATCCTGCTCATCCTCCTTCGCTTGTGCTGCCATTGCTGCTCATCATCAGTATCAGTACCATCATCATCAGCAGCATCATCCTAATCATCATCATCAGCAGCAACATCATCATCAACATCCTTAGCAGCACCATCATCATCGTCATCAACAGCATCATCATCTTCAGCATCAGCATCACCACATTCATCATCAGTAGCAGCAGAATCGTCATCATCATCATCCTCATCAGCATCGGCTTTTTCATCATCAGCTGCAGCATCATCGTCGTCATCGTCATCATCAGCGGCATCATCATTATCGTCATCGGCATCGTCTTCGTCAGCAGCAGCATCAGCATGAGCATCAACATCAAGATCCTCAGCAGCAGCATCATCATCAGCATCATCATTATCATCAGCAGCATCAGCAGCAGCAGCAGCATCAGCATGGTAATCATCATCACCACCACTACCACCAGCATCACCAGAATCAGTCTCATCCTCCACCTGATCACCCTCCTCCTGTTCATTCCCTCATGTCATTCACCATCGTATCGTGTGAATATGCGGTTGTCTCTCTGTGTCCAAAGTCTCTCGTCTCCCTCCCTCCCTCTTCCGCGTCCTTCCTCCTTCCCCGTCCCTCTTCCCCACCCATCCTTAGCATAACCCGCATGTCTCATCCGTCCTCTCCCGTTTGGTCTCATCCTTCCTCGTTCTCACCCAGGGAAGAGCTCGACGAAGATGGCGAGCCCACGCTGTACTTGCTCCTGGACGGCGAGGCATGCCTGGAGGAGAGGGGGGAGGCGAGCGGGGAGAAGAAGGAGCAGCAGCAGCATCAGGAGAGGAGGAGCAGCAGCAGAAGGAGGGGAAGCAACAAGAGGAGGAGAAGGAGGGAAAGGGTGAGCAGGAGAAGGAGTATCAAGATAGGACAGTCAATCTGGGCTTGACACTGATGCAGGTCCTAGGCCTGTTGGTTTGGTGGAGGGTTTGGGCAGGGAGGCAAAACGGGTTCTACGGGAGGGGAGTCGTGCCAATAAGAGGGGGAGAGGATGGAAGGGGTGGCGAAGGGGAGGAGGGAGTGGAGGGAAGATGCAGGGAGGGAAAAGCGGGAGTCGAGGGGCTAGGGACGGACTGTTTTTCGCGAGAGGGAGGGAGTAAAGGAGGAGTTGAAGAGGAGGAGGAGGAGGAGGAGGAGGAGGAGGAGGTGGCTAGACCCTACGAGCGCGTCGGCATTATGCGCGGTTTGTCTGCAAGCTTAGCAGAATTTGATCGTTCACACGCGTGCAGGTTTTTCCAGGGTTTTTTTTTGTGAACGCGTGAGAATGCTATTGTTTCGGATCCTGGATGGGTAGCCCTCCATCGAATTTCAAATCACGGGTTGTCGTGAGCGTACATATGTCGCCGCGCCATCTATTCTGACGTGTGGCCTTCTGTCTTGGGGAACGCGCCGCGGTCACTGGGGTAAACGCCGCCTCGGGCGCAGGACTTGCCGTGGGTTTGCCGTGGGTTTGCCGTGGTGTCGGCGTCGTCCATTGTGCGCGTCGAGAACAAGCGGTGCGGCGACACATCGTGGATAGCAAGGCCTTGTCCTCTCCTCTCCCCCAGTGCTTCATGGCATGACACGTCGAGTCCTACCATATTCGGCGCGCCCGCTGCCAAAAAGGGGAGGCGCGTGGGGGATGGCTGCCTAAGAAGGCTCGGGAGCCTTGAGACGGGGGTCAACGCAAAGGAGGACAGCCAGAGCGCCGGATCTTGCAGGATCCTGCAAGGCCAGGATGGCACTGACCCAGGCTAGCGCGCAGGATCCTGCAGGATCCTGCAAAGCCCGACTGACCCAGGTTTGGATTGACCTGGGCCAGTAGAAGCCCGAAAGGCAGGGGGATCCTCAGGGAGGTTTCCGAGAGAAGGCTTCTTGGAAGGCCTCCACTCCATTCCAAGAGGCCCCCACACGACCTTCTCAGCAGGCGACCCCTCGCCCCTCCCCGTCCTGCGCGCCGCCAGCGTGCGACGTCATGTCCCAGCAGGACGGAAGCGGGCCCTGTGGGAAACAGAGCAGGTTGTGGGTTCTTGGGCCTTCTTCCCGGACCATATCTTCGTCCTGGGCCATTTTCTGGCGGTCCCCGGGCTTCATGAGGGCCCCTGAAGCCAAAGAAGAAATGCTGATATTTGAGGACCCCTTTCCCTCAGGTCCCGCCACCAACGACTCCGAGATCTGACGTTGCGAGAAAAGATAGAATCGCGAAGCATCACGGCCAGAGCCCTAGACCTCGCCTGCCGAATGTTCCGAGCCGGATCGATCTGTGATGGCCCCGGGGGCCCGAAACCAGGCGAGAACGCCCAGTGTGAAAAAATTGCACCGCCCACATCTCAGGGCATG
The DNA here is from genome assembly GCA_963575745.1 of Prorocentrum cordatum. Lineage (NCBI taxonomy): Eukaryota > Dinophyceae > Prorocentrales > Prorocentraceae > Prorocentrum > Prorocentrum cordatum. The sequence continues at coordinate 77,827 of CAUYUJ010018734.1, forward strand.
ACTTCATGTCGCGCGCCCCTCCCTGGCGCACGGAACGCGCCAGAGGCGCCGCCAGGGTAGGCCCAGCGCCGATGCAAGAAGTCCGCGCGGAGCTCCGAAAGTTTATGCTCACGTGCTTTCTTGATGCTCTGGTGCCGGCCAGGCCTACCGCGACGACAAGGCCGGCTCGTCGCTGGTGAGCCCCGGCGAGGCGTTTGGGGAGGCGGCGTTGCTCGGCGTTGCGCGCGCGAGCCCAGGGCCCTGGAGGGCGGGCAGCACGGCGTGCACTGTGCAGGCGCTCGCCTTGGGGGCGGGAACCTCCTCCTCCTCCTCCTCCTCCTCCTCCTCCTCCCCCTCCTCCTCCTCCCCCTCCTCCTCCTCCCCCTCCTCCCCCTCCTTCTCCTCCCTTTCCCCCTCCTCCTTCTGCCCCTACTCCTCATCGCATCATCATCATCATCATCATCATCATCATCATCATCATCATCATCATCATCATCATCATCATCATCATCATCATCATCATCATCATCATCATCAGCATCATCATCATCATCAGCAGCAGCAGCATCAGCATCATCAGCATCATCATTGTGATGGTCGTCATCATTGTCATTCTCAGTAGCATCATCATTGTCATCATCGTCGTCATCCTCATCATCATCAGCAGCAGCATCATCAGCAGTAGCAGCATCGTCATCATCATCATCATCATCATCATCATCATCATCATCATCATCATCAGCAGCAGCAGCAGCAGCAGCAGTATCATCATCACCATCAGCATAATCATCATCAGCAGCATCATCATTAGCGGCAGGAGCAGGAGCATCAGCATCAGCATGATCATCCTCATCCTCTTCCGCATCCTGCTCTTCGTCATCATCCTCCTCCCCGTCCTGCTCGTCCTCCTCCTCCTCCTCCTCCTCCTCCTCCTCCTCCTCCTTCTCCTTCTCCTCCTCCCCGCCTTCTCCTCCACCTCCTCCTCCTCCTCCTCCTCCTTCTCCTCCTCCTTCTCATTCGCTGCAGCCCCACTTCCTCCTGGCAACGGCAGTTTCCTTCGACATCTGGCAGCAGGCTCCCTTCCTGGCGACTGGGGCCTCGGTGACCACGCCATCGTCCAGCTCCAGCTACGCCCGAGGGCTGGAGCGATCCTACCCTGCGTCTTCGCTTCCCCGCGCCACGGGATTTGGAGGCAAGATGTCCGACCCGCCCAGCGCCCACAGCACAGCACGGCCTTCGGCGCCCGCCCCCTCACGATCGCCGACGGCCGTTCTATCTCTCTCACGGACGCTGAGGCCTTCGAGCGGGAACGCCGCTTGCTGCAAGTGGCCTGGCAAGAGCGGCAACAGAAAGCGGCAGCGGACCGCTTGCAAGACGAGGCCCGCACGCGGCCTGGTGGCGATTGCCCCTCGGAGTTCCAGCTGCGGAAGCTCCAGCGGACGACCTAGCGGCGGACTCCCGCTATGGGCCCCCTAGCGCCGTCGCTTGGCCTTCGCTGGCATCCGCGCTGACGGGGAGGGACACAGCACGACGATCGAGCGCGAGCCCCTGATGGTCAGGGACGCGCTCTGGAAGTTCTTGGGCACCATCTTCAAGGAGAAGCCCGTACTTCGAGCGGCTGTTGCTGTCGGCCCCGTCGCCCGAGGCGTTTGGCGCTGCCTTCCAGCGCACCTGGCCGAAGGCGCGCAGTCCTGATCGGCTCTGCGCGGTTGCCTGGCTGGTTGACGAGCGGCTGACAGACGCGCTGCGTGCGTGCCCCCATGCTGGAGTCCTACGCGGGCAAGCCCGCCCCGTGGGGCTTCAACTTCTCGGATATGGTTTTCGTGCCGAAAGGCGACGATCCGACGGACTTGGTGGACGTCACGCGCCACGCGGCCTGCCGCTCTCCCTCGATTAGTGCGGACGTGAAGGCGGTGACTGCAGCGGCGAACAGCCAACTCGCGCAGATCGTCTGTGAGCGGGCCCACAGCTCGCAGCAAGGGTTCATTGGAAGCCGGAATTTCCTCTCGCACATGGTGCGCCAGGATGCGATAGCCAGAGCTGCAGGGGAACACTCCGACCTCTTCCCCGCGTGTGTCTCTTACGAACTTGCTGCTGTTTTCCCCTCTTTGTCCTTGGTTTTCCTCGGCCTTGTGCTCGCTTGTCACCGCATCCCGGCGGGCTTTCAGGATGTAGCTTCGGCTTTGCATAGGGGG
>CAUYUJ010018734.1:85000-100000 GCA_963575745.1 Prorocentrum cordatum
GGGGTCTGATTAGGGCGCGGATGAGAAGGAGAGGAGGAGGAGGAGGAGGAGGAGGAGGAGGAGGAGGAGGAGGAGGCGAGGAGGTGGAGGAGGAGGGCGAAGAAGAGGGGGAGGCGAGGAGGAGGGGGAGGCGGGGAGGAGAGGAGGCAGAGGAAGAAGGAAAAGGAGGGGGAAGCGGTGGAAAGAGGACAGAAGAGGAGGCGGTGGAGGAGGGGAGGAGGGGGAGGGAGGAGGAGGAGGAGGAGAGGAGGAGGAGGAGGAGGAGGAGGAGGATGGGGAGGAGGTATAGGAGGAGGAGGAAGGGCGAGGCGAGCGGGTGGAGAGCAGGCAGAGGAAATGGTGAAGGAGAGGAGATGAGCCCAGAGGGGCCCTTGTGTGCTCCGAGGCGGGCTCGGCCCCCCAGGTCCTGCGGAGGCACCCGCGGGAGCAGGGCCTGCTGGCCAAGCTGTGCGGCGAGGCTGCCGGCCCAGCCAGCCGCGCGCGGGAATGGGGGGGGGACTTAGAGAATTGGGGAAGGGAAAGGAGGGGGCAGGAGTGAGGAGGGGGGCGGGGGGGGAAGGGGACCTTCTTGTGCGTCCCCATGCTGCTGGGGGGGGAGAAGATGGTGTCGGCCGCTCCGCACCCACTTTATTGCCCTCGGGTTCCCTCATCATGGGAGGGGCCACCCAAAACACCCAAGAGTGCCTATCATCTTTCCACCTTCTGTTGTCTGCTTGCCATTCCCTTCTCCCCACCGTCTGCCCACTACGTGTTCTGCTGGCTCTGTTCTCTGTCGTTCTCTCTTCCCCTCTCTCTCTCTCTCTCTCTCTCTCTTTCTCGCTCTCTCTATATCTCTCTCTCTCTCTCTCTCTCTCTCTCTCCCTCTCGTTACCCTATATAGAGACAGATGTATAGATATACGTGTAGCTGTGTAGCCAGCGTGGTCACCAAACAGTGTCCTCTAGCATACCAGGTGGTGCAAGCTACGTGTTGCAATACATGTGGAATGAGCTATGTGGTGCGAGGTGCGTGTTGCAATGTATGTGGTAGGGAATAACGTATTCATCGATGTGGTGCAAACTACGTTGGCCATCTATGTGGTGCGATAAATGAGGTGTGAGCTATCTGATCCAACAGATGTGGTGCAATATATACGGTGCGACCTGTGTGGTGTAAGTTACGTGGTGAAACCTATTATGTTCAATTTATGCAGTGGAAGTTACGTGGTGCGAGCTGAGGTGGTGCAATGTACGCAGTGCTATCTATCTGGTGTGAACTATGTGGTATAAGCGATGTGGCGCTATGAAATAACGCAAAGATATGCAAAGCAATGCAGAGCCACGCCAAGCAAGGCAAAGCAATGCAAAGTGAGGCAAAGTAGCGCAAAGCAATGCGATTCAACGCAGAGCAACGCAAAGCACGGCACAGCAGCACAAAGCAATGCAAATCAGCACAAAGCATTACAGTGCAATGCGACTGCAAAGCAGCGCAATTGCAACGCAATGACGAAAGCAACGCAAAGCAACACAAAGCAACGCATAGCAATCCAAAGCAAAGCAGCGCAAAGCAATGTGAAGCTGTGCGAAGCAATGCAAAGCGGGCGGCGACGAGGCGGCGGGCGCCGACGAGGCGGCGACGGCGGCCACGTGGCAGCCAGAGCGGCCCGCAGGCCAAGGTCCTTCGAAGGCAGGCAAGAACCCCCAAGTGCAAGCACTGTTTGGAGATAGTGCACGGTGTGTCGGCTGGTGCCCGCCCGTGGGCGGTTCGTGGGCGCTTCGTGCGTTGGTTGATTTTTCCTGGTTTTCGGTTCGTGCCCGCCCGTAGGCGCCTCGTGGGCGCCACATAGCTGACACCGCACAGCTGGAACCGCATAGGTTTCACCAAATAGCTTGCACCACTTGGCTCACACTACGTAGTTTGGACCGTGTAGCTTGCACCGCATAGCCTAAACCAGGTAGCTTACGCCACACAGCTTGCACCAATTAGCTCACATAACACAGCTTGCACCATGGCACCGTATAACTTGCACTGATGAGCCTACACTACGTGGTTTGCACTGCGTAGCTTGCCCCACATAGCTTACACCGCATACACTGCACCCCATACACTTGCCCGCATTCACCACAAAGCGTAGACAATACAGCTTGCACCACGCAGTATGGAACTACCGATGTCACACCAGACCTGTTGCACCACGTGTTTGCCCCACATAGCTCACACATCTCGAATGGGAGAATTCACTGGTTGGGGTCTACGCCAGCTAACACAAAAATACACGCACACCAGTCAAGTGCCTACGATCGTATACACTCATCAGGCGTCTCTTCTCGTTCTCGGTCTCTCCCTGCCTCTCTCTCTCTCTCTCTCTGTCTCTCTCTCTCTCTCTCTCTCTCTCTGTTCTTCTCAATTTCCCTCTCTCTCGGTGCCTCTCTCTCTCTCTCTCGCTCTCTTTCTCTCTCTCTCTCTCTCTCTCTCTCTCTCTCTCTCTCTCTCTCTCTCTCTCTCTATATATATGTCCCATCTCTCGCGCTCTCTCTCTCTCTCTCTTTCGATCTCCCCTCCTCCCCATAACTCTCGAACGATACACCTTCAAATTCCGACTCCGTATACAATGTTCTTTCCCGACTTTTGCGTTTCACTTTCCATTTATTCTGGGGCTTCTACGTTCTACACCCCGCTCCATATCCTCTATACATCCTACGCCACGCCACCATCCACCATCCACCACCACCACACATTCCCTTTTCTCTGCTTCCTACTTACTACTCCCCTACATGATCTGCGGGGCACACTGCATGAGCGAGACCCCGTGGCCAGGACCCTATGCCCAGGCCTTTACGGCCTTGGACCCCGTGGCCAGTAGTTTAGCGCGCCCACCAGTATTGTGCGCTCGCTGCCAACGGGCGCCGACCGCGAGGGCGGGTACTGGAGCCCGCCAGGATTCAGGACTTGTGCGCACCTCAAAGCAAGCACTTGCGTTCGTTGGGGCCTGGCGCTCATCGCAGAGCTTCCACGGGCGCCCTCCAGCGAGAAGGTGCGCCCAGGAAGATTGCGTCGTGCTTCGCTGGTCTGAAATGGATGCATAAAACGTGTGCGTAAATTTTGTGCGCCAGCACAGAAAGCCCCTCACGTTCCACGGGCCCCTCGCAATTGCATGACGCAGGAAGTTGCAACTTTAGATGGTAAGTCACAGCACTGGAATTGGGTGATCTGCCGCACGCGTGAGATAATGGTTCACACGTTCTGGCAGTCCTTTGCGCAGGCCGTTGCGACTTGCCCTGAGCAAGCGGAACCACCCGCATGACCAGCGGCGCCCGAAACAGCAGACAACAGCCTCGCCATTTGGCCGCACTGGGCGAGCGCTATCTCGTCTCTGTCATCCCGTTTTTCTTTGATGTCCCGTCATGTGTCTTCCCTTCACCCCTCTGCCGTCTCCGTCGGGGTCGGCCCGCACCCCGACGCCCTTCACCCCGACGCCACGGGCCAAGAGGGCACGTCGACCCCCCGTCGGGGTCGACGTGCCCTCTTGTCCCTCACCCCGTCCGTCCTACCATTCCCTTCTTCCGCTCCAGCCACCACAGGCCACGGGTAGGGGGGGGGCGAGTGCGGGGCGAGTGTGGACGCAGGGGGGGGAAGCGGAGAGAGGGCAGGGAGGGAGGCATAAGAGTGACGGAAGGGCGGGGAGGGAATTGGGAGGGAGCGGGCGGGGAAAAGAGGAGAGACAAGGGGTGAAAGCGGATGGGATCTGATGGCAAGGAATTAGTTAGAGGAAGAGGGTGGAGGATGGAATGGAAAAGAAGAGAACGGAGATTCAGATGAGAGGGGAAGTGAGGGCGGAAGGGGGTGATGAAGGGAGGGTTGAAAACATTGGTGATTCGTTGTGCAGAGGTAAAATGTATGTTATGTTGCGTGTTCTGTCGGGCGACTGGACCATCGAACCCATTGTCCCAGAATATGAAGGTATAACATACCTATACGGTCGCGTAGCTAAAATTAGCTTGGCGAAGGACCCACGTGCAGTTGTGAGTAACGCAGTTGTGAGTATTGTCTTCGGTGGAGCTCCCTATGGGGCCGCGAAACGGTTGAGGATTGTGCCGAAGTGGGTGCGACGGGCGCATGCGAACGCAGCAATTCGGGTATTCGGCGAAACCCAATATGGGGCTACGAAACCTATGAGGGGTATGCCAAGATGCATGCGAACACCGCCGTTGGGTCCTTCGCTGGAGCTCCCGATGGGGCCGCGAAACGTGTGAGGGATGTGCCGAAATGGGTGGGGCGCACTGGGCCCTTCGGTGGCGCTCTCTATGGGGCCACGAAACGTGTGAGTGGTGAGCCGAGAATGATTGGTGCGGGCGCGGGCGAACCCAGCCACTAGGGCCCTCGGTGGCGCTCCTCATGGGGCTACGGAACGTGCGAGAGGTGTGCCGACATGGGTGCGGCAGGCGCATGCGAACACAGCCATCGGGACCAGGAAACGTGCGAGGGGTGTGCCAACATGGGTGCGGCGGACACATGCGAAGACAGCCACTGGTGCCTTCGGTGGAGCTCCCCATGGGGCCACGAAACGTGCAAGGGGTGTTCCAACACGGGTGCGGCGAACACATGCGAACGCAGCCAATGGGGCCTCTGGCGGAGCCCCTTATGGGGCCACGGAACGTGTGATGGGTGTGCCGAAGTGGGCGCGGCGAGCGCATGCGAACGCAGCCAGTGTTGCTTTCGGTGGAGCTCCTTATGGGGTCACAGAATGTGTGAGGGGTGTGCCGACATGGGTGCAGCTGACGGGTGCGAACGCAGCCATTGCGGCTTTCGGTTGAGCTCCTTATTGGGCCACGAAACGTGTGAGGGGGGTGTGCTGAAATGGGTGCGGCGGGCGCATGCGAACGCAGCCACTGGTGCCTTCGATGGAGCTCCCGATGGGGCCACGAAACGTGTGACGGGTGTGCTGACATTGATGCGCCGGGCGCGTGCGAACGCAGCCAGTGGGGCCTTCGGTGGAGCTCCCTATGGGGCCACGAAACGTGCGAGGGGTGTGCCGAAATGGGTGCGGCGAGCGCATGCGAACGTAGCCATTGGCGCCTTCGATGGCGCTCCTTATGATGGGGCCACGAAACGTGTCAGGATGTGCCGAATGGGCGCGGCGGGCGCATGCGAACGCAGCCACTGAGGCCTTCGGTGGAGCTCCCTATGGGGCCACGAAACGTGCAAGGGGCGTGCCGAAATGGTTGAATGGTGCGGAGGGCAGAGGCAGGGATGGGAGGAGGGAAGGGGGAGGAGGAGCAGGGAGGGAGACACGGGGCGCTGTCTCTTCAAAAGGTATGAGATATCAAAACGGTCGCGTAAACAAAAATACATAACGCTTCATAGAACATGATGGTGAACTTTAAAATATGTTCCTGTCTCAGCTTGACCGCGGAACCGAGCTCACCGTGAACTGTGTTCGGGTGCAGTTACCCCGTCAGGCGAAGCTAGGATTGGTGATCAATGCATCAATCGGCCAGAAGCGAGTAGGTGAGGCGGAGGCAGCTGATGTATGTCGTTTGACCCGCGTCTTGTGTCTGCCCCAGGTATGTTTCTTGGCATCGGTTCTGCATGTCGTAACCATGTCAGTTAGCCCCAGCGCGGATCGCACGATCATGGAACGAACCGTGCCAGCTAGCGCCGAATCGCAACTTGATTTAGCTTCAGGGCAGCACTGATCCACGGTTCTCGTTGGAAGGTTTGTGCAGGCCTCGGCAGAGCGGTCTGTTACTCTTCCGTCTGTAAACGATGGCGCGGTGGACATGCACATAAATCCTGCCCGCAGTGGACGCGACAACCTCCACCGAGGGCCCCGCGGCGGCGCGGACCCTGGACGGGAGGCACCGCGCGTGGCCTCGCGTGGCGGACGCGCACCCGCTGGCGGCGCAGTTGCAGCAGCTGCTGGCCGCGGTGCTCGGCGACCCGGCCGCTGCGGGGGTCCGCGAGGAGCGGGCAGAGGGCGGCGCGGGCCACGGCGGCGCGGCGCTGGCCACGGCGGCGGGGGGCGACGCGGACGGCGCGGGCGGGCGGCGCGGGCCCCGGCGGCAGAGGGCGGCGCAGGCGGCGCGGGCCAGGGCGGTGGCTGGGAAGCGATGCAGACCGCCTTCCGCGTGACCAAGTCGGCGGCGCGGCACGGCGAGCCGGGGCCAGAGGGCGTCCACCAGGGCAACGCGGTGCTCACGGCCGTTCTGCTGATGGCTCGCAAGAACTGCGCGCTCGCCAGCGGGGGGAGCCGCATCTGGTCGCTGGCGCAGCCGTGCGGCAAGCCAGGCGCCGCGGACGTGGCCAGCGAGCGGCTGCTCTTCGAGGCCGTGCTGCACGACCGCCTCGACGCGCTGTTCCTCCTCGACCGCGAGGTCAAGCACGAGGCGTTGCCGATAGCGGAGGCGGACCCAGCGGCGAACGGCGGCCAGGCCGTGCGCGACGTGCTGACCTTCGAGGTGCGCCGCCCCGCGAAGCAGCTCCCCGCGCGGATGCGGGCTGGCGCTGGGCGTTGCGGCGCTGAGTCAGCGCCTGGGGCCGCGCAAACGAGCGTCTCTGCATCGTATGTCCCTCCGCCCTGCCACTCTCCCTCCTTTCTTCCTTTCCCGCCATGCACCCTACTCCCGTCGAGCACCTCGCACACGCCGCTCTGCCACGGGAGCAGAGGGGGGAAGGGTAAGGAGTCTGGGAGTGAGGAGTGGAGCGGGGGGATGAGGAGGGGAGGGGAGATGACAGGAGGGGAGGCGAGGGGTGAGGGCACGAGGCGAGAGAAGAGGATAATGGAGAATGTATAACGGAGAGGATGGGAGCAGGAGGGCGGCGGAGAAACGCCTGGATTGGCAGGGGGAGGCGGAAGGATGGGATTGCGGAAGGAGGGGGTTGAGAAGGATGCAGAGCCGAGAGAAGCAGAGAGAACTGGAGGATTGTGAATGGAGAGCGAAAGGATTGTGAATTGAGAGCTAGAGGATTGTGGGTGGAGAACTGGAAGATCGTGGAGGATTGTGGATGGAGAGCTGGGGGGCTGAGGAGGATGGAGAGCTGGAGGATCGTGGATGGAGAGACGAGGAGGGGGGGCGGAGGGATGGGGGGGAGAGAAGCACACAAGTGGTCCGGGGCAGGCGAGGGCGGGCAGGGGCTGAGGGAGGCGTGGGAGGGATTCGTAGCGGGAGGGAGCGGGCGGAAGGGATTCATGACGGGGGGCTGGAGAGAGGCGGGCCAGGGGCGGGGGGCGGGGGGAGTGGCCCGCGAACTGGCGCCGGAGGTGGCGGAGATCGGCAGCGAGAGCATCGCGCAGCAGCTGCGACGTTGCCGGTTGATGCGGAGCGCCGTGCTTGTGGCGAGGGGGGCAGCAAAGGCAGCAGAGCCGAAAGAAGAGGAATGGAGAGGATGGATGATGATGATGATGATGATGATGATGATGATGATGATGATGATGATGATGATGATGATGATGATGATGATGATGATGATGATGATGATGATGATGATGATGATGATGATGATGATGATGATGATGATGATGATGATGATGATGATGATGATGATGATGTGATGATGATGATGATGATGATGATGATGATGATGATGATGATGATGGTGATGATGATGATGATGATGATGTTGATGATGATGATGATGATGATGGGGATGATGATGATGATGATGATGATGATGACGATGACGATGACGATGACGATGACGATAACGATGACGATGACGATGATGATGATGATCCTGATCATGATCATGATCATGATCATGATCATGCTCATGATCGTGATCATGATGATGATGATGGTGATGGTGATGGTGGTGGTGATGATGATGATGATGATGATGACGACGACGACGACGATGATGATGATGATGGTGGTGGTGATGGTGGTGATGATGATGATAATGATGATGATGACGATGACGATGACGATGATGATCATGATGACGATGACGATGACGATGATGATGTTGATGATGATGATGATGGTTTTGATAGAGATGGTGATGGTGATGGTCATGGTGATGATGACGATGACGATGATGACACCGATGCTGGTGATGAGTGTGATGCTGATGATGGTGAGGGTGACGGTGGTAATAATGATGACGATGCGATGATGACGGTGATGATGAGAAGGAGGAGAATGAGGGTGAGGATGGGGATGGTAATGATGATGGTGATGATAAGGGTGATCAGCATAATCATGATGATCAGATTGACCATCATGGTGATGACGATGGCCATGATGATGGTGATGGCGATGATGATGGTGATGGTGATGATGATATTGATGATGATGGTGATGATGGTGGTGATGGTGATAGTGATGGTCATGCTGACGGTCATGGGCATGGTGATGGTGGTGGTGATGGTCATGGTGGTAGAGATGATGATGGTGATGGTGGGGATAAGTATGATACGGACGATGGTGATGGTGACGACGATGACAGTGTTGGTGCTGAGGATGATGGTGTCGAAAACGTTGACGGTGACGAAGATGGTCATGATGATAATGATGACGAGTATGACGATGATTATGATGTTGGTGGGGAAGGTTGTGATGGTAACGATGGTGGTTGTGGTGACGGTGGTGGTGGTGATGATGGTGGTACTGATGATGATCATGGTGGTGATGACGATGATGATGCTGATGATGATAATGATGATGATGTTGATGATGATGTTGATGATGGTGATGATGATGCAGTCCGGGGTGTTGCTGCTGTAGGTGATGCTGGCGATGAGGCTTTTAACGATGTGAATGGTGGTCATGGAAAGGTGACCTGACACTTTACATGTCATGATTGGGATACGAGGAGACTTACAGGGGGGATGATGAATAGAAGAAGAAGGCATGAGGAATAACACATCACGGTGTACAGAAGCGAAGGCGGAACATGGAGAAGCAGAAATTGATGGTGAGGACGAGGATGACGTTGAGGATAAGGAAGACGACGAGGAATAGTAGAGGCAGGAGGATGGGAACCAGGAGGAAGAGGAGCAAGAGGCAGAGGCGGTGGAAGAAGAAAACAAGGAAATTCAGGAAGAAGGGGACAGGTACAGAAGTATATGCACAGAACCCAGGAAGAGTAAGAAGGAAATGGCAGGTAGAGGAGAGGCAGATGGAAAGTTATCAGGGGGAGGGAGGGTAGCACGAGTAGGAATAGGAAGCGGAATTAGATACGAGCGGGTGGAAGACGTCCAAGGAACAGGAGTTGGCATTAGAACCACAGGGGGCCATGTGAAATCAACACTGACTACGTACATAGGACTGTGCAGAGATCTGAGCAGATAAAGGAAGATAGCAAGAGGAGAAGAGGATGAGGACGACGACATCGAAAAGGAATAGGAGGACGAAGACGAGGGCGAGCAAGAGGAGGAGGAGGAGGAGGAGGAGGAGGAGTCCAAGATTGACGACGAGTACGAAAACGAGGATTCGGAAACTCAGGTGACGATATGAAGAGGAGAAGGGGGAACACCGGTGAGAGGATACGGAGAAATAGGAGAGTTGAAACGTGCGTTTTAATTCAGACAAGGCCCAGCACGCTAAAGAAAGGGCACGCTGTCGTCGCACTCGACGCCCCCATGTGCAATCCTCAACGGAGAGGGAAGGAATGGGGAGAGCAAGCGCGAGGAGCAGGACAAGGACAAGGGCGAGGGCAGGAGCAAGGACGAGGAGGTGGGAAGGACGAGGAGGCGGGGAGTGCGAGGCGGGGAGCGAGCGGTGCAGGGGCTCTGCCAGGCAGAGGGACCCCTCCGCGTCTCGCCGCGCCCTGCCCCCGCCTCCCATCTCCATCCCCCTCAGACGCTTGCGCGCTGCCTCGCGCCCTCTCGTGCCTCCCGCTCCTCGCCTCCCCCTCCCCCCCCTCTCTCTCTGTCCCCCCCCCCCCCTCACGCCGCCCAGGGAGCTGGACGGAAAGTTCGCGGAGGAGATCGCCGTCGGAGCAGAGATCGTGCTGTTCGCCCCAGGCCGCAGAGGGGCGCGCCCCGCAGTGGCCTCTCGGGTGTTGATGATGCGCCTCGTTGGTCGGAAGGGGACAATGAGGCAGAGGAGGAGAAGGAGGAGGAGGGGAGCAAGGAGGAGAAGAGGGCCCAAGAGGGCGAGCAGCATGAGAAGCAGCAGGGGGGAGTAGGAGGAAGAGGAGGTCGAGGAGGAGGAGGAGAAGGACGGGGGAATTAGGAGCAGGAGGAGCAGGAGGCGGGGAGGAGGAGGAGGCGACATGGATCAGGAACACGAAGAGGAGGACTGGGCCCAGCCTCCGGGCGCAGCCGCCCCAGCTCCACTCCTCGCGCGCCTCCGCCCTCCTGCCCGCCGGGGTGCCTCCCGTGCCGCGCGACTCCCCGCGCGCGGGCCGAGACTCGTGGACCAGCATCCCGCGAGCGGCTCCTCGCGGCCCCCCGGGCGAGGAGCCCAAGGAGGGCCCCCAAGGAGGCCGAAGGGTCTTTGGGCCGCCCAGGCAGCGCGGGGCGGGCAGGGCGGTCCGCGCGCTTCGCGTCGGGCCCCCCCCCCCAAAAGCCTCGCCGCCCGCCAGGGCACCAACCAGCTCTGGCCAGTGTGCCCAGAGGGCGGCCGGCGTGCGGCGGCGCGGGCCTCCCGCTCAGGCGAGGGGAAGGCTCGGGCAGGCGCAGCTCGGCCAGGCGACACGCGGCCAGGCTGAACTCGACCAGGCCGGCTGGCCCCGGCCAGGGCCGGGTTCAGCCCCGGCCGCGCCGAGCTCGGCCCGGGCCGAAGTCGGTTTGGCCGAGAACGGCTTGGCCGAGTCTCGCCTGGCCGAGTTTCGTTGCTGCCCTCGGGCCTGTGAGGAGCTCGGCGCCCGCGGCGGCCTCAAGGGCTGAGGGCCCGAGCTGTTGCCATGGGCGGGCCTGGGGGCGCGTCCCGCCCACCGCCCCAGGGTCCGAGGAGGAGGGAGGAGGAGGACGAGAAGGAGGAGGAGGAGGAGGAGGAGGAGAAGGAGGAGGAGGAGGAGGAGGAGGAGGAGGAGGAGGGAGGACGGAGGAGGTCCGTAGCCATTGTGGCTCAAGGCTAAACGCTGTGAAGGGCTGTAGAGACGCCCAACAGCCAGCGATTAGCTTTGAGGTGTCCGTCGCCTGGCCCGAGTGAGGAGAAGCATCGGCGCCTTCCTCCGAATTCGTGCCGAGTTGGTTCGCATCGCACCACAAGCCCCACTTTCTGGCAGGTGCCCCTGTTCCTTCAGAGGCGGAGATGAGTGGCAATGGTGCGCAGGTGTACACGCCTGCCCGCGCTGGACCCGCATCGCTTTCCGCATCGCAAGCAGCTGATCTTGTCCGCTCGTGGGAAGCCGCGCCAACCTTCCCCGACTCCGACGGTGGAGCAGCACAGGACGGTGTTCAGTTCACTTCGCATCCACAGTCTCCTCGGCTTCGGGGAAAGCGGCACAAAGGCGACCTGGCTGCTGTTCGCGCTGATTTGGCTACTGTGCGTGCTGACCTTGACAAGTACCGCACGGCCGCCGACACAACCCTCAAGAATGTGCTGGACAGCGTGTCGACCGTCTCCGACAACGTCGCCGCTTCTCTGGCCAACGTCAACGCGTCCATGGCGAGCTTTAGGGATTCCCTCTCGCAGAGCCACCAGGACCTTCACAAGCACGTCGGGCGTCGGCTCAATATGGTCGAGATCTCTCAGAAGGCGCAGGACGACCTGATTACCAACGCGCACAAAGAGATTCGTGAGTTGCGCGCTGTGCCTGGACATCATCAAGAAGGAACCGCCGGCGGTCAAACAATACGTCCGTGGCGCCACCTTCGACAGGGAGATCGACGCTGGCATCATCATCGTTCGGAGCAAGCGTTTGGTCACGGCCACATGTGTGGCCGACGCCGTTCGCAGCTGGATGGAGGACTCCAACATCGCCGAAGACGACTAGCTCGTGGACGGCGACCCCACCAGCAAGAAGTACACGATCAGGATAACGGGCACGAAGACGTTCGCAGCCCGCAAAGTTGCTCAGGCGCCAGGCAGCCCGCGGTTTCCTCGCGCTCATGGCGGAGCAGGTTCTATGCACAGGCCCTTCTCGGCAACATCTACGACAGGGGGGCGCTCCGAGCTGTTTGTTCGTCGGGCCCGACGAGAACGCGCATAACATCAAGCGAGAAACCTGCTGCAAAGCAGCACGGCGCGCCTTGGAAAAAGATTTTCTTCAGAGGCGTTTCTCCGTCGGCAACCACAAGGGGGAGATATGCATCGAAGTGGCGGCCGCTGGTCAAGCCCTCTCCAGTTCCCAGCGGGGAGCAGCCTGCTGCGCAGCGGGCGGCCGCCAACCTGGCGGCCGAGGGTCTCGCGCAGGGCGAGCTGGAGCCCATCGTGCAAAAAGCTCTTAAAGGCCCGAGCCCAACAGTGTGGAGTTCTCAGCAACATGTGCGCCCTGCGGCACGGCACATCGAAGTCCTTGGAAACCTCGTCCTTTACCTTCCGAGTGGCGGCATGGCACGCCAGAGCCCTATTTCATCATAAGGAGATCGCGCGACAGGAAAAATCCGCTTCTTGAGACGTTTGCTTCTCCGCGGGAGCATCGCAACAACGCAGGAGGCCCGCGGATCAGAGAGTGAACGAAGTAAACTCCTGCACCATCTCAATATCCCTTTCCAAGCCTCTTTCTTGTTATCTGACGGCCCCCCTCTCCCATCTGCGGGTCTTACCGCTGCGAAAGGCGGAGCTGTCACCATCTATCCGCTCTTCCCCCTCCGGCTGAGAGGCTGGAGAAAATCGGGCAGGAGCAGCCAACCATCTCCTCCTCTACCCCCACCCTTGGGCGCGCCCTTATCATGACGGTCGAAACAGCGAGCGGTCGGTGTTGAATCCAGCACTTCAACGCTTACAAGTTTGACCTGTCTCGAGGCGAGAGACGGCGCATTCTTACCCGTATCAGAGCTGCCATCAATCAAGCCCACGAAGATCCTCTCAACCGTCTTGTTCCCTGAAGCTGCTAGCCTCGAATTTCGGCCTCTCCCTCATGAGTGGCGGGAAGCTCT
Source organism: Prorocentrum cordatum (assembly GCA_963575745.1). Classification (NCBI taxonomy): domain Eukaryota; class Dinophyceae; order Prorocentrales; family Prorocentraceae; genus Prorocentrum; species Prorocentrum cordatum. The sequence continues at coordinate 97,971 of CAUYUJ010018734.1, forward strand.
CGAGGATTCTGCGGATTTCGAGCCGTCGGCCCCCTCCCACTTCAATACCCAAACCCGTCGGTTATCCCTTCATCGATAGAGCGTGATCCTCGTTGCTACCCTTCTTCCTGGTAAACTGGTGGTTCTTTCATGAGAAGACTTCGATAATGGTTTCCGCAGCATTGGGCCGCTATCCAATCAATCTCGTGGGATGCAGTACGGACCCAGCTCCTCCCTCTTCCTCCTTCGTGGCGCACTGCCTTTTGAAAGCTCTCTGTGGGGGCTGGTACAGCTTCGGCTTTCCAAGAGTAGAGCGTGTGCTACTTGAGGTGCCTACAAACATCTAATTTCCGTCACCGGTGGTGCTGCACCCATCTCTCCCGTGTCTTATTCTGCACCTCTCTCTCGCCGCTCTTTTCTTGCCCGATCTCGCGTCTTGGTTTTTGCTGCCCCGTCTCGCTCTTCAATGCTTCCCACCATCTATGCCTTTTTCCTACATCACGAGTTTGTCAGGCTTCCTGCGCCGACTTGCGAGCGCCGCCAAAGGGAGGTCATGCGGCGTGCGCGGCATCAGGTCGCACGCCCTTCCGTGAGATGATCGAAGTTGGTCCGTTTTTGGCTACGCTCGAGGGAGGACGGAAGAGAAGCAGGAGCACGAAGATGGAGTAAGGAGGAAGATGCGAACGAGGAGGAGAGGAAGGAAAGGGAGGACGAGGAGGAAGAGGAGGAGGTGGTGGAGGAGGACAAGGAGGAGGAGGAGGAGGGGGAGGAGGAGGAGGAGGAGGAGGAGGAGGAGGAGGAGGGAGGAGGAGGAGGAGGGAGGAGGACAGGGAGGAGCAGCAACAGCAGGAGCGGAGGAGGATGTGGGAGGTGGGGGAGGAGGAGGAAGACAATGAGGAGGAGGAGGAGGAGGAGAAACAGGACGAGGAGGAGGAGGAGGAGAAGGAGGAGGAACCGCAGGGGCAAGAGCAGGGTCAGGAGGAGAAGGCGAAGGCGGAGGGCGGAAGATGGAGGGTGGAGAAGGAGGAGGAGGTGGAGCAGCAGCAGCAGCGGCAGGAGCAGTAAGAGAAGAGCCCAGACATAGGGAGGAGGGAGGAAGACGAAGAAGGGGAACCAAGGAGGAGGAAGACGAAGAGGACCAACACGGATTGACAGGCAGCACGGTAATCCAGCACGGAGACCATTGCGAGCTGGGCTCCACCCCGCTGCACCTGCTGCTGGCAGGCCGCTTCCGGACGCGGCCCCGGCCCGTCTGCGCCCGGAGACGAGGAGAGGCGGCCGGGGAGCGGCGAGGAGACGGGGGGAAGGGGGAGGCGAGGGCACGAAAAGAGAGAGTCGCGGAGAGGAGGGAGGAGGATATGGAAGGAAGGGTTGACGGCGATTGAGGGAGAGGAAGGAGAACACGCAGGAGGGCTGAAGCAGGTCAGAAGGCGAAAGAGGAGAGGAGAGGAGAGGAGCGGAGAGGAGAGGAGAAGAGAGGCGAGGAGAGACGAGGAGTGGAGAGGAGAGGAGAGATGAGAAGAGGATAGGATGAGGGCAGCAGGGAATGGAGTGGAGAAGGAGCTGGGCCGAGGCTAGAGGATGTGAGACTGTAGGAGGGAAATGATGAGTGGAGAGAGTGGAGGAGAGGAGAGTGGAAGAAAGGAGAGGACATGAGAGGCAGAGTGTCGAGAGTAGGGGCGAGGGTGGGAGGGTAGAGCAAAGGAAATAAGGACCAGGCACGAAGAGAGAAAGTTGAAGCATTCATACACGCGCGCGTACTCATTCTCGAATGCTTCGTGGAGGCGTCTTGGAGGCCTCTTGGGGGGACGCTTCTGGAGTATACAAGGCCCTCTTGGGCCGTCTCGGAACGTCTGGCGTCCTATTGGTATAGTGGCGCAGTTTCGAGCTGTCTTGGAGCCCTCTGGGGATGTGTGAGATTCCGCCGCTGGCTGTCTTGAGCCGTCAGAAGAGCATGTTTTGGGCCAGGGCCATATTGGAACAGTTCGGGCGGTTGTTTGGGTCAAGTGGGTGAGCTCGGAAGAAACATGGTGCCCAAGACGGCCCCGAGA
>CAUYUJ010018734.1:105000-127500 GCA_963575745.1 Prorocentrum cordatum
TCGTCAGAGGCAGGTGGGCCATCTGGGATGCAGCGCCGCCTCCCGTTGCCACATGCCAAGCAATTTCGACAACAGCGTTGTCGACTCCTCCTCCTCCTCCTCCTCCTCCTCCTCCTCCTCCTCCTCCTCCTCCTTCTCCTCCTCCTCCTCCTCCTCCTCCTCCTCCTCCTCCTCCTCCTCCTCCTCCTTCTCCTCCTCCGCTTCCTCTTCTTTTTTGCCTGGGCAGCCCCTCGTGCGACGAGCGGGCGGGCACGGCGGCCGCGCGCGGCCGGAAGTTCCTCCTCCTCCTCCTCGGACCCACCCGCCCACGTCGTCAAACCTCCCCTCCCCACCGCCCCCACCCCACGCCCACAGGGAGGGGGAGGGGGGGTCCGAGTCGTCGGCGGCCCCCGGTGCGCCCGGTACGCAAAGCAAGTCCAGGCAAGTCTGATTCGGAAAGAATTCTGTCACGCCGAGGGCAATACCAAGGCGGATGCTCTCGACGCGGAGTGCATCAAATTTAAAGTTCCGCCCCCCGACTACGGCTCGGCCGCGAAGCTGGGCCAGTTGCTCGACGAGGCCGTCCAATTCATACAGCTCGTCTTGCAATTTCGCCCTCCGTGGATGGAGCAGGGCTTCCCCCAGGCTCTGCCAGGGGACGGGCTGCTGCCCAGGTTCACGAGGCCATCGTTCTTATTTTGGCCCGCCTCCGAGGCGCGCACGCTCTTCGGTAGCACGGTGTGCGATCTGCTCGCGAAGCGCCTGGACGACGTGGACCTCGAGCTCGTCGGCATCATAGCTTGCGCGCTTCACAAGTGCACGGAGATCATGAAGCAGCCCACGGGCGAGGTGTGCATGAACGCTGCCTCCATGTCGCGGTCCACGTAGAGACTGGAGGGGCGCCCGCCGTACCATTGCAGAAAGCGCGTGGCGAGGCTGCACGCGTGGAGAGTGCGCCCAGCCCTGCCAGCGCTGCTCTCCGCGATCTCTGGCCCGACCCCGTGGTGCAGGGCGTCGATGCCAAGCCAACGCCTCTGCGCGTCCCGGGGCCCGCGCGGCTCTGGGCGCAAGAGCGCCGCCTGCCACACCGGGGCGGCGCGCTCTCGGCGGCCCTTAAGGTGCCACGACCCAAACCGCGAGGCGCAGGTCCGCAACCGCCGTGCAGACCCTCGGCATGCGCAGACGTGGCACAGGTGCAGTGCAGAGGACAGCGAGGCGACCTGTCTAGCATCGCAGGCTACTTCGCCTCCGGGTTCCTGATCAAGGCGTTCTTTTGCATGCGCTTCGCCTTCGGCACCGCCTGATCCCGGGGCTTTGCCCTCCCTCGGCCTTGACGTGAGGCCCCTCCCTCTGTTTTCCTTCCTCTGCTAATTAAAGCTGTGCGCGGCCCGCTTAGCTTCGGCCGGAAGAGGCTCGCTCTCGACCCGCGGATCAAAAAAAGAGTCTCGCATCGCAGGCGTTCCAAGCGTCCACGCCGCTCGATCACTGGGTCGGGGGCCGCCGAGGTGCCGGGCTCTGCCAGCGCGGTTGCCTCTTCGAGCGGATTGGGACCGCACCCGCCGATCGAGCACGGACGCTGGCGCCAGTTCGAGCGGACTCGAAGCCGAAAGGTGCACGCGGGGAGGGTTGCGCTGCTGCTGCTGCTGCATCCGCCTTTGTACCCCCGCCGCCCCCTGCCCCCGCCCCCGCTCCTCATCCCAACCCTTCTTCTCATCCTCCTCCTCATCCCTCGACGGTCGAGGACTGACGATCCACAATCAGCGATCGACAATCGAGTTTCGACGATCGATGACCCAGGATCGACGATCGAGGTTCGACGATTCAGGATCGACGATGCACGATGGAGCATTAACGATCGACGATCTATCATCGAGGATCGACGATCGAGGATTGAAAATCGAGGATCGACGATCGACAATCGAGAATCAACGATGGAGGGTCGAGGATCGACGATCGACGATCCAGGCAAATCGATAGTGAGATCGACAGTCAGGACAGAAGGAGGAGGAGGAGAAGGAGGAGGAGGAGGAGGAGGAGGGAGAGGAGCTGGGTGCCCCGTCCCCCCCCCACACCACCACCACCCCACATAAGCCCCCATCACCCGAAGGGAGGTCGTACAGGTGTTTGTTGCAATGCTGTCTGGATTTTCTAAGCGCGTCGGGGGGCCTGGCACTCCTGCGCGAGACCCCAGTGAGTCATGCTCAAGTGGGTGTTCGAGCCGAAAGCCCATATACGACGGGCTGGCAAATTTCTGCCCGCGCGTTGAAAGTTTCGACCAGGATTGTCGTCCTGTCTCACGTTCCTTCAGCGGCACACATCGAGATGCAACAACAGAGATGTTGCGGAAAAGTCATGTCCGATCCTGATGTTGCCAAGAGATTGTTTTCGGGTTCCTGGAATTGTGGCTCGGGTGCGCTGGGTCACCCAGGGGTATGGCGCGAGAGCTCAGAGGACTAATTGTCAAGCTGATTTCGGACCAGACATCAACCTTGCCAAACAGATCACGAATGTTTGTCTGCAAAGCCGTATTGTGTTCATGTTGTTTCTTGCCCACGAGCCGTCCGATAGGGAACAGCGACACGTGAGGAGTTAACCATGCAGCTTGCGATGTTCGAAATCAAAGCTGATGATGAATCACGTTATTCTCGTCCGTGCGCTCTCGACTCACAGAATGTACAGAAGCTTCCGCTGCAGGCAGGGTGTGGATGGAGAGCCAGCTGGGCATCGTGTACACGGTGGTCCAGGTGGGCTTCGCATGGTGGCCCAATCGATGATGTACGTTTGATCCCCAAGTTTTGTAAAATTGCCATTCCATCGGTATCGTTTGTGGTTTCTGTTGGCCCTCTGGGCCCCAGTGTCGCCACGGCTGGAGGCGGACAGAAAAGATGACCAAGCAGGTGCTGGGGAGGGGTCGGAGGGCGACGTTCGCAGGTTTTGCTGTGAGGCGGAAATGCAGACCTTACTCTGGCCGATTGACCTTGCCAGTGAAAGCAGCCCCTCTGCATGATTGCCCAGAGGGGTCTGGGGAGTTGAGACATGCATTGGGGGGCGGCAAACAATCTAGTCACCCTTCGCTAGGGCACACCATGGCAAAAAAGACGGACAGACGGTTGAATGTGTACGACACTGGTGTGTCATCTTTTGTGCGTTGTTGACCCAGTAATTGGGATGAGCATAAGCATCATGCCTCGTCACTTACATTACTTCATCTTTCGGTTTGGTTATGTGGCAAGTTCGTGTCGGTAAGTGGAGTTAGTGTAGCTGCCAGGCGGGCGGAGGCACGAACCGCAGGTGGGCACATGTGGCGACAGGCGGACCATTGCCTATGTAGTGTTTACTGGTTCGAGTCATCACCACTGCCAGACAAGGTTTCATCTTGTGGCTGGTGTGTCACAACTGCACCAACCACAAGACCGTCTGGGTGACCGCATGGTCGCATGGTCCATCGCACGGTGTTCTAGTTCGTTCATTCGCAGGCATCTGGATCACAATCGAGATTTGCACCATGGTCGATGTTTTGTTGGGCCGTGTGGTCAAGGGTTGTGGTTAGCGATGGGATCTGGCGGACATTCAGCTGTGAGGTAATCCCACCAGCCATTTGGACGTGCGTTGTTTCCCCGTGTTCGTTCTTCCAACGCCATTCTTCCTTTTGGGAAGTAGTTCCCTACCTAGGCTCTGCCTAGGGGGTTCTTTCTTGGTTTGCTTAAAGGGGCCGGCAGTGTAGGCCGCCCCGGGCGGTTCCCCCAGTCCCCGCCCCGCGGTTCCCCCAGTTGCGCCCCCTGGGTTCCCCTAGCTTAGCTTAGCTTATCTTACCTTACCTTTAGCTTAGCTTAGCCCAGCTAAGCTTAGCTTAGCTTAGCATAGCCGAGCGTAGCCTAGCCTAGCTTAGCTTAGCTTTGCCTAGTCTAGCTTAGCTTAGCTTAGCTTAGCTTAGCTTATCTCATCGTAGCTTAGCTTAGCTTAGCTTAGCTTAGCTTAGCTTAGCTTAGCTTTGCCTAGTCTAGCCTAGCTTAGCTTAGCTTAGCATAGTTTAGCGTAGTTTACATTAGCTTAGCGCAGCGCAGCGCAGCATAGCGCAGCGCAGCGTTAGCACAGCATAGCATAGCATAGCATAGCATAGCCAAGCTTAGCATAGCATAGCATAGCTCAGCATAGCATAGCATAGCACAGCAATTCATAGCATCGCATAGCGCAGCATAGCATAGCATGGCATAGCATTTGTTAGCATCGCACAGCGCAGCATAGCATAGTACAACACAGCATATTATAGCATAGCATAGCATAGCGCAGCATAGCATGCCACAGCATAGCCTAATTAGCATAGCATAGCATCGCACAGCATAGCATAGCGCAACATAGCATAGCATAGCATAGCCTAGCATAACACAGCGCAGCCAAGCGCACCCTAGCAAAGCATAGCGCAGCATAGCAAAGCATAGCAAAGCATAGCTGACAACTCCTAGGTAGGGTCGCCCCCCATACTAAATTTCCTGGGTCTGAAAGGGGAAGGGGGTCGCGGGCCGTCAGAGGTTTCAAGATGGATCCCAGGAGGCCCCAGATGGCCCAAGATAGCCTCCGAGGTAGAACAAGATAGGCTAGGGATGGTTTTCAACATGCCTCCAACATACCGCACGACCGCCACGAGATGCGACGAAGCTTCACGAGAACGCAGCCGAGAAGCCAAAGTCTGCCAATACTTCTTTCTCAAATCAAGCATGTCTTGCACGATTTTAGTTTCGCTTTCGATAGAAGTTGAAGGCTTCAAAGTTGCGCCAAGATCGCCCGAGAGAGCCCCAAGGGGGGTCCATACAGGCTCCAAAACGGCCCCAAGAGCGCTCCAAGATTGCCCCAGGAGTGCAATGCGCGATGAACTCATGTATTACTCGAGGGCCCCGAGAAGATCCGACAGGCCCCCCAGCGAGCCCCAAGAGGACCCCAGCGGTTCCCAAAAAGGCGCCCAGAGAGTTCCAAGATGGCTCCAGGGAGCCTAAAGGAGTTCTCCAAGCTCACTAGTGCCGTCACCGCCCCGCCTTGCACGCACCGCCTTGCACGCACCGCGGGAGGATGCGGGGAGGAGGAGGAGGAGGGAGGGGGAGGAGGAGGAGGGGGAGCAGGAGGAGGAGGAGGAGGAGGAGGAGGAGGAAGGAGGAGGAAGGAGGAGGCGGAGGAGGCGGAGGAGGCGGAGGAGAGTTCACAAGTTTCAGTGAATGTCTATGTGATTATTTTTCAGTTGACAGTTCGCGTGGACATCGTTGCTGGATGGGCTGATGGCGGCACGCGAGGCGTCAAGAGCTCGCCATCCGAGCGAGAGCTGCTTGCAACCAGCAGAGCATTGCCCGTCGTCGAGCGCTTGCTTCTGCACAACGGGGGGGCAAGCTCGATCGCGATGGGTAAGTCATGGAAAATACGCAAGGCTTCTGGTTTTCCTTTTGCAACACCGCGCTTGGGCCCAATCGATCGGCACGCCGCCTCAAACTAAAACCAGGCAACGCCTGGGGGGTGGGCTGAGCTACCTTTCTTGTCCAGGCCTTGCCTACTGCGCCGCGCGAGAATTCGGCCCCGCCGTGGGCAAGGAATGTCCCGTCGGGGCCCGGGCCTCTTGGCACGATCGTATTGGTTCTGTCCTGCACGGCCGATTACAATGAAGGAGAGGCAGGGGAGAAAGCGAGAAAGAAAAAGATACGGGCAGATAGACAGACAGACAGACGGACAGAGACAGAGACAGAGAGAGAAATTGAGAGAGAGTTAACAGCAGCGCAAGAAAACAGGAAACGACCCGGTCGAACACACATGGGTAGGAGCCAGCGGAGCGTTCTAAGGCAACAACAAAAAGGAGGGAGAGCGTCGAAGTGACGGCAAGCAAGAAGGCGTTGACTTAGCAGCGGCGTTCGAGCAACGCGTGACGACTTCGCCGGCGCAGTATCAGCGATCTAAGTTGACAGCAGTGACCGTTGTAGCACCAGCAATGCCTTGGCAACAGCGGACCATCCTCCCCCGAGGCTGGCGACACGTTTGGCGAGGCAGGCGCGTTCGGAATGACCGAGGAGTATAGCAGCACGGCCCACGTGTACCAGGAAGCCACTCCCTCCCCCCGTCAGTTCCCGTCCTCTCATTGTTTCCGTCGCCGCCTCTTTTAAATGTTCTGGGTGCTTAATTTCTTCAAGCGAACGGCAAATGCGATCGTACCATGTTGCATAATTATATATATATATATATTGGTTTGTCGGTACACAGCAACGGCTTTGCAGCGGATCAGTCGAATAAGCTCGAAGGAAACACAATTTGTCAAGTGGATATGAACGGTTGCGCCGTGCAAGAAGCAAGCGTTGAACACGTGTTGAAGATGCTTCGCAGCATAGATTATTCATTGGACGATGCATTCGCCCACCATACCATATATTGTTGCGTAGCTGGTTCTGGATTATTGCGGCAGCATGGCGAAGTATACGATTGCATGAGAGTTGCAGGGGGTCGATATGGGCATTGTTGTTCGCATGTAGTGCATATTGTGCATCGTGAATCAATGTTGTACCATTCTGCTCTAGCGCAATTGAAACGAAGAATGATCAGTACAAGTCGGGTCCAATTCCAAGGTTTGCAACGTATGTAGCCGGGAGCCGAAATCCAAAGGGTACAGATTGTTGCTTCGTCCCGTCGCGTAAAAAGTGTGGACATGGACCGTTGACCAAGTATGGTTTCGATGTATGTCAAACTTGTGAGTTGAAATTCTTCACGCTTCGCGTATCCCCACCAGCCCATCTCAAAACAGCAACTCTAGCGAAGCATGCCGACAGTCGTGTTTTTCAGGCGTGTTTCCGCCTGCCCCCGCATATCTCCCCTGTTCCCCCTTCCTCCCGCCTCCTTGTACATCCTCCTTGTGGTGGGAGCGGGAGAAGGACGAGGCGGAGGAGGAGGGAGAGAAAGCGCTCCTCGTGGTTTGAGTCGTTCGGGCTTCTCGTCCTGGTGTGAGTCGTTCGGGCCCTTCTTCCTGGTGTGAGTCGTTCGGGCTCTTCGTGGTGTGAGTCGTTCGGGCTCTTCGTCCTGGTGTGAGTCGTTCGGGCTTCTCGTGGTGTGAGTTGTTCGGGCCCCTCGTCCTGGTGTGAGTCGTTCGGGCCCCTCCTCCTGCCCGTCCAGAAACGACGCCCAGGCGAGTAGAGGGTCGTCCTGATGGGCTTTTCGGCGTCTTGGGTGCCTCGGGGGGGCCTCTTTGGGCCGTTTGGGATCCTCTTGGGGGCCTCCTGGGGGCCTCTTGGGGCCATCTTGGGGCCTCTTGGTGCCTCGTGGGCGCTTCTTGGGGCCATCTTGGAGGAAATCGATCAAAGAAGAGGGGAGCTTTAATTAGCGCGGCCCCCTCAGAATGGCAAAATGGGGCCAAAACCTTAGTAAAATCAATGATTCTGGCTTGAAAGAAGAGGGGAGCTTTAATTAGCGCTGCCCCCTCAGAAGGCCAAAATGGAGCCAAAACCGTAGTAAAATTAATGATTCTGGCTTCAAAGAAGAGGGGAGCACTTTTCTGCCTCCCCCCGTCGGGGCCAGAATCCTCGTGAGGGGTGTCGTTTTTTAGCCCTCCCAGGAGTCGACAAAGACCCCTCCAACGACCCGCGGGGCGCCCTCTCCAGGCCCAGGGGGAGGGGGGAGGGGGAGGGGTAAACCCCTCCCCGAAGGGGAAGAAGGGGGGTTGAGAACAGAGCGAGCTCTCTAAACCACTCACGCCCAAAGGGCTGGTGGGATTGGGCATGGTAATATGCATTGCTTCGCATCGGCTTGAACGAGTGTCGACTTGAAAGTTGAGACTTCGGGATAATTCCCGCTTTGCACGGTGATACCTGGCAGGGAGACGGCCAGGGCCCCCGTGGCATCAGCGTTACCCGAATGTGGTGAGCGGAAGCCGGTGAAATATCCAGACCTCATTGCCAAGTAGTTTTCGGATTTCGTCTGATATATGAATCGGTTTCCTTTTCCGTCGCACCCGGGCCGTGCATATCAAGTACCAGTCGCACTTGTTTTGAATTCTTGTGGTTGCCAGGAAGGCGATGCGTTATGCCGTTATAGAGTGCAAGTCAGTTCGAGCTTTGTCCGACGGGCAACACATTCGCCACAAAGTATTCGAAGCCGCGGGATTGTGGGCACCAGCATTACGATCATGTACAGTTTGGTACGAAGAAACAGTTGAACAAATGAATATATCGAGGTCGCACACTGGTTGCACAAATAAAAATATATACACCTTTATTGCTACACCTGCCTGAAACGATCACTGATTCCAGCAAAGTTGATAATCATTGGAAGTTCTGGGTACGTGACAAAAGTAAAGCGAAGCCCAGTAGGAAATCATTTTCGTTTTCGGTTTGTAGCGTCCCGTGCGCGGGACAAAGCTGCGCGAGCGGGCGAGCGGTCACGGGCCTTTACTCAGCGGCATGTCCGATGGGCATATGTTTTGTATGTGCCAGTTGCGCGGTTGCACCGCACAGTTGTCCCGTTTGTTTGTCCCGCGCGTGTGTCCCGTGTGTGTGCCGTGAAATTGTGACGTGTTTATCGTGTGGTTCTCCCGTGTTGTGATCCCGTGGTTATTTTGGTAGACTGATTCATGGGGGTACATTAGTCGTTTCGTGTGCGTTCCACGGACACATCGATGGGGTTACAGATATTCATGGTCGACATGTTTGTTGGTTCGCCAATCAGCTCGTCAGTTGGACAGAAATTTGGATTGGATCATACCCGCGTCCATTGTTTGTGTAAAAAGTATTCACGTTTTACGTATCTCCACCAGCCCGTTCAGAAACTTTGCCCATGAGAGTCGACGGGAAAAGGGACGAAGAGACACATGTGGTGAAACAAAGCAGGCAACCAGGATGGGCAGCTCATGCGATGCCCCACTGTCCTAAGCTCAAAGATGAGCCGCCACAGGACTGGGCCGCAGCGGCGGAGCAGGGTGGCAATGGGCAGTCTTGCAAGGTGGAGGCGGAGGCGCAAGAGCCCCAAGGACAGGCTGAGCCCAAGTTCTCCCCAGACTACAGCCCAGAGAAAGAGGGGAGCCCCGGCGAAGGCCCAGATGCCGACCCCCTGCAAATGTTTCAAGGATCGCGCAGTGACCAGAAGGATAGTGCCGATCAGAACGGCAGACCTAGCCCCAAAGGGGACGCCGGGGATGCCACTGGGAGCAACCTACCCCCCTAGAGACAAGGGCGCACGCGCCACGCTACGGAGGATACTGCTGGAGGAAAGGGACAGGGAGCTCCGAAAACGCCCAGGTGGAGCCCCGTGCGTCTGGAACCAAGGAAAGGTAGCAGCTCCGATCACATGGTCTCGGGACACCTGAAGGGCCCAGTCTCTGGCGGCCCAATGTACAGATGCTCCCTAGCCGACTCCTGGCTGGACAAGACTGAAGAGACGGCGGCCAAGATTGCTCGGCAATAAAAGACGCTCGGAGGCGTCTTCAACGTTATGTGGCATGCGTGGGCCAAGCGTGCTTCGCAGGGAAAAGGTGGATACAAAAGTAACCCCCTGCTCAATACCGAACAAACCTGCAAGGGCTTCCTGGACGCCTGGAGGCGTGCCGGCTTCGACGCGCACGAGAGGACCGTGCGCATAACTTTGGGGTTGACTGGGACTCCATCCGCCACAACCACATCCCGAAGGGCACCGGAATGCAAGGGAAGGGCGCCCAGGCCTCCTGGTCAACTGACAGCCCGGCAGAAAATGCTGGCGAGTGGCGTGGTTGGCAAGGGTGGTCTTCCTGGCGCAAAGACTGGCCCAAGTGGGGTGACTCTGATTGGAAAGGTGGTGGCAAGCGGTCTCCCCAGCGGGAGGACCAACACGACCCCGAGAAGACGGGCCGTTGGTGGTCGTAAGTCGACGCTGCTGGCCGCTACGCGGGTCTCCTTGGCACATCGGGGCCCCAGACCGCCTATTCCACCCTGGCATCGTCGCAGTGTTCGTGAGCAGTTTGCTCCATTCTTATTTGCCTCCTCCTCCTACTTCCAATCTGTAAGTCGGTCAGCCGCCCCGGGCTCATACGACATCGACAATCGGCCAACAGCCGTCCCTGCCAATTACATCGACAAAATGGCCATCAGCCGCCCCTGGCTCTACGTTCCTGACAGAACGGCCATCAGCCGTCCCTGGCATGGACATCTCCGACAAAACGGCCATCAGCCTTGCCTAGCTTCTTTGTCGCTCCCTGCCTCGCGGCTCGCCGGGCCCCTCTTGGCCCCGCGAGTGCCGGCCCGCTCCAGGGCCCGTCTCACCCCACTGCGCCCTGGCCTGCTGGCCATAATACCGGGGGGGCAGCCAAGCAGTATAGCTAGACACCCTCGGCTGGTTAGATGCAGGTGCAAAGGTGCGCGTCCACTGCGCTGACACATGCAGCCACTTTCAGGCTCCCACGGCGCGCTCGCCCCCCCAGCGCCTGACTTGTCTCACCAGGCGGCTATCGCCTCCCCACTGCCCGGGGACTGCCGACAGCGTACGGGTCAATATTCGCGCCGGCACGCACTTTGAGGGCAGCGTGGCCAGCAGACGTGCTCGTCGCCACTGTCAGTGTTCTCGGCACCGATGGGACAGCAGAGATTGGTGCCCCAGAGGGCTCCCTGTTCCTCCCAACAGCACAGACATTTGTGGTCGGCAACGGGCCTTTTCGGCCACCTGGCCCAGGGACGCTCACGGTCTCCGGCGTGCATTGCTCATACGGCCATCAGCCGTCCCCTGGCACTCTCTCTTTCTCTCTCTTTCTCTCTCTCTCTCTCTCTCTCTTTTTCTCTCTCTCTCTCTCTCTCTCTTTCTCTCTCTTTTTCTCTCTCTCTCTCTCTCTTTCTCTCTCTCTCTCTCTCTCTCTCTCTCTCTCTTTCTCTCTACTGGGAAAGGATGAGACGGCCATCAGCCGCATGCACCTGGCGATTACATGCGGTCCGACCGCCCTGGCTCTAACCATGCAGTGTCCCGTCCCGGCTACGTAAACACCTTCCAGTTGGTCCAGCTGACTACAGGTGTCGTTCGGAGAGTGGACCTGCCAACAGCAGCCCTGGCCTAGGACTTAGCAGCGCTACAACTCCGCGGAGAGGTACTACGCGCTCCTCGTCGCCACAGCTACGCGCTCCCGTTGGCCCTCCCCCCTCCCCTTCCCTCTGCGCTCTCTTGAGGCGGCCTTCCGCCGTGTCTGGTTTTGCGTCTGCTGTGATGATCACAGCCCTGGCTAGTCGCTCACAGTTCCCCACCCTGGCAGAAGGCAGCACAGTCAGCCCGCACCGCAGCGTACCGGGCGCGAGCAGGCTCCCTTTTTGTCGCCTTGGCCGCAGTGGAAAAGTGTACCTTCGAGACGCGCGGAGCAGCGACGTGCAGCCTTGGCCATCACGCGGACGCGGTAAAGCGCAGCAGGCGGCATGCGACTGCGACGGCATCCCAGCCCACCACCCAGGAGCAGGCTCCATGCTCCCGAGGACAGCAGGTGAGGCCGCCGGTTCGCTCAGTCGAGGCTGCTGGGGGCCCGCCTCTTTGCTTGCGCTGGACAGACCTGAAGTGCGCTACTTCCCCCGAGGGTTGGGACCACGGGCGCCGATGGTTCAGCCTTGGCCTCTCCCGGATTTCGGCTGCAGTGTCGGTGCCCACCCTCCAGCCGTCTCAGACCGGCTGGCGCGTCATTCCCCCGCGCACTTGGGCGCATTCCCGTGCCGGGGCGGCCCCCCCGCGGTTGGGCACCCGGTTCCCACGCCGGTGAGGTGATGTTAGTTCCCACTTGCCCTGGCCTCTTCATCCCGCGCAAATCGCGGTTTCTCCTCTCCCTGCGGTGGAGGCCACGGACGCCTGTGGTCCAGACTAGGCACTTCCTTGGTTCCACCACGCCGCGTCGGCGCTTCGGCTGCAGTGTCAGCGTTCACTCTCCGGCCGTCGCTCGCGTCTGGTCTGGGGTATCGACCGCGGACTGCGCCTCCCTCTGGCCATGAGCCGGGTGTGCGACTTTGCTGGCGCCGCCTCGCACCCGCAAGGCTTCGGCAAGAACCTTGGGTCGCTTTGAGGTGCCCACACTGATCACATCGCGGTGCCCACGCGCCATTTTGGCCGCGCCGCAGCCTCTGCTAGCCAATTCTAGACGCTTCGCGTATCCCCACCAGCCCGTCCAGAAATGAGTCCCAGGGGGGTGGAGGTTATGAGGGAAGCGGGGGAGCATGCAGAAGAACAAAGGGCGGGGTGAGCCGCCATATACCCCAAGAGGGGGAGGATGTAGGAGGAGCCGTCGTCGTCGGAGTAGGAGGAGGAAGAGGAGGAGCAGGAGGAGGAGCAGGAGGAGGAGGAGGAGGATAGAAGGAGGAGGAGATGGAGGACTGCGAGGACGAGGAGGACGAGAAGGAGGAAAAGGAGAAGGAGGAGGAGGAGGAGGAGGAGGAGGAGGAGGAGGAGGGGGAGGGGGAGGAGGGAGGAGGAAGAAAAAGAGGAGGAGGAGGAGGAGGAGGACAATTGCGAACTTGGGGGCCTCTTGGGCCGTCCTTGGGGCCTCTTGGCGGTCCCGGGGGCCTCTTGCGTATCTCGGGGAGCCTCTTGTGGCCTCTTGGGGGTCTCTTGGGGGCCTCTTGGAGGCCTCTTGGGGGCCTCTTGGGGCCTCTTGGGGCCCTCTTGGGGCGCTCTTGGGGCGCTCTTGGGAGCCTTCGAGGCGCTCTTGGGGCCATCTTGGAGGAGATCTATCAAAGAAGGGGGGGTCCCCAATTAGCGCTGCCCCTCTAGAGTGCCTCGAGTCGCCTCTTGGGCCCCCCCAAGAGGCCAAAATCCTTCCAAAACCTAGGTAAAATCAATGTTTTTTGTTTTCTCGCCTTTTCGCTCTTGGACCCGTCTTGGGAGCCTCTTGGGCCTCTTGGGGGTCTCTTGGGAGCCTTTTGGAGGCCTCTTGGGCGCCTCTTGGGGCCTCTTGGGGCGCTCTCGGGGCGCTCTTGGGGCGCTCTTGGGAGCCTTCGGGGCGCTCTTGGGGCCATCTTGCAGGAGATCGATCAGAGAAGAGGGGGTCCCCAATTAGCGTTGCCCCTCTAGAGTGGCTCGAGTCGCCTCTTGGGCCCCCCAAGAGGCCAAAATCCTTCCAAAACCTAGGTAAAATCCATGTTTGTTGCTTTCTCGCCTTTTCGCTCTTGGAGCCGTCTTGGGTCATCTTGGACTCTCTTGGGGCCTCTTGGGGGTCTCTTGGCAACGTCTTGGAGGCTTCTTGGGGGCCTCTTGGGGTCTCTTGGGGCCCTCTTGAGGCGCTCTTGGGGCGCTCTTGGGAGCCTTCGGGGCGCTCTTTGGGCCATCTTGGAGGAGATCTATCAAAGAAGGGGGGGGTGCTTATTAGCCCCGCCCCTCCAGAGTGCCTCGAGTCGCCTCTTGGGCCCCCCCAAGATGCCAAAATCCTTCCAAAACCTAGGTAAAATCAATGTTTTGTGTTTTCTCGCGTGTTCGCTCTTGGAGCTGTCTTGGGCCATCTTGGACGCTCTGACACCTCGCGACCGGCCCCGTCCAGGTCAGTGGGGAGGGGTAAGGGGAGGGGTAAACCCCTCCCCGAAGGGGAAGAAGGCGGTTGGCAGAGGAAACTCCCTAGACCACCTACGCCCTAAAGGGCTGGTGGGATTCATGCGCATCCTTTATTTCTTGACGTCTGTCTACACTTCACATCGCACCTTGCAGACCCTGGCAGCCAGCCGCCCTGGCAGTCCGTACTATGCAGTGTGTTGCTTGTGTGCACCCCTGGCAGCGCAGCCTTTGGCAGCCATCGCTACCCTTGCAAGGACGCTGTGTGGGCGCTCTCGGCTCTTGGCCTCGGCATCCACACTCAGCACAGCTTGCAGCTGACGCGAGGCGCCGCTTAGTCCGCTTAGGCAGTTTAGGTTGTCGGCTCTAGTCTGCTGTTGTCAATTAGTAGCCCGCGCCCCAGACTTACGACACGCCGCGTACGCTTTCGCCCGCGGCCGCGACCAAAAAATACCCCCACCAGCAGATGCCGTGAGTACGCTCGCTGGATAATTAGGCTCCGCCCGTAGCCGGGTTCGACTTTTGACGCCGCCTGCGCGTTCGCTTGCGGCTGCGACGGAAAAGTATCCCCACCAGCCCATCCAGAATTGATTGCCAGTTTTTTTTATGCCTCTTTGGAGGCTATCTTGACCCATGCTCGGTTAGAGGCTGTCGGAAGCAATATTGAGCCATGCTCGGCTGTCTTGGGTCATCTTGAGGCTGTCTTGAGGCCTTTTCGGGGCCCTCTTGAGGATCTTTTGGGGGAGTCTTGGAGCCCTCTTGGGGCTCTTTGGGGGGTCTGGGAGGCCTCTGGGGGCCTTTTTGGCCACCATGGCTCAAAAAGAGAGGGGGGGAAAAAATTCGGCCCCCCCCCCCTTCGGAGGCTCTCAAACGGCATCTTGGGGCCCTCTTGGAGCGCTTTTTGGGCGCCTCTTGGGGGATCTTTGGGGCCGTTTTCGGCCTTCTTGGACCCCTTTTGGGCCTCTTTTGGGCCATGTCTGGGCCATCTTGAGGCTTCCAAAGCGCATCGGAAGCGAAAAGGCGATAGTGCCAAAAACATTGATTTCCCCTAGGCGTTTGAACGGTTTTGGCATCTTGGAGGGCGCCGTGGAGGGCTCGAAGGGCACTTGGATCCGTTTTGGGGCTGTCTTGGGGCCTCTTGGGGGTATGTCGGAGGCTATCTTGACCCATCTTGAAGTAGCATGGGCCATCTTGGAGGCCATTTTGCGGTTTCGAAGCCCTCTTGGAACAATCTTGGGCCATTTTGGACGCTCTAGCGCCTCGGTACCCCCCCTTCCTGGCCCAGGGGAGGGGGGAGGGGGAGGGGCTTCAGTGGAAGAGAGCAGAAGAAACGCGTTATACCACCTAAGCCCAGGGGGCTGGTGGGACTCTTTGGACCACCAACGTCCAGAGGGCTGGTGGCATTAAGGCCGCAATGCACGGAGGACGAGGAGGAGCCCCAGCGCGACGGGGAGAGGAAAGCCATTCAAACTTGCCGACTGCGGCGGGGTGGGCACCGAGGTGGGAGACCAGCGCCGGCCTTGAACTGCACTGAGTTGCACTGAGCTGATGCTGGGGGGGCACCACTGCTACAACTGGTAATAGAGAATCCAACAAACCAAACCCCGACACGGCCTAAGTCACGGTCCAAGGAAAGGATGGGCCGAACGTCAAGACCAGCGGGCCGATGAGCGCAGTCGGGCATCGCCGAAGGCACGCACAAAACGTCGCACATTGTATGTGCAAACAGTGGGTGGTGCAGACACACACACACACAAAAAAAAAAAAAATAGTGCGCGCGTGTCTATACACGTGTATGTGTATATGTATGTGTGTATGTATGTGTGTATACGTATGTAGGTGAATACACACATACAGATACATATACATTTACATCTACATGCACACACGCATGTGCATCCATATACACATACATACATACATATACATATACACTCATACATACATACGTTCATACGTACACACATGAATGCGCGCATACGTGATACAACTATTCACACATTCGCACGTATTTGCGCCATTCATATAGTAGACACATACAAGAACACATACAAACACACGCACGCACACATACACTCACAAGTTCAAGGTGCACACATCATACTACAATTCTAATGTTATCTTAAATAAACAGGTACATGTATGTACAGATACGCCTGTAAATACAGTTTTATATATATATATATATATGTGTAAATGTATATGTATGTGTATATGTATATGTATTTGTATATGTATATGTATGTGTGTATATATATGTATATATATACACACACTTGTATATAATAAGTAATACTTTACTAAAACATAATATAGTAAAATACTATATATATTGTTCCCGGAGAACTCTCTGAGAGCTAGAGGGTTTTAGATTCGAAGCCGGACGATGGTGGTGCCCGCCAGCAGCCCATCTTCGCCGGTCCACGATCCTCGGAGCGACTCGCCCGGCCCGGCAGCGCGTCCGGGGGAGCTTCCGGCAAGCGTGAACGCGTGCCTGCACACGTGCAGGCACGTGGAGACCATCTTGGCAGCGCTTCAGAAGCGCTACAGGGAGGCCCCCGGGGCCCCAAAAGAGCTTCCCCAGAGAGCTTCTGTGGGCTTGCCAGGAAGACTTCCTGGTGTGTGCCCTCTTTGCTCTCCGGGTTTTGGACGCTACCAAGTCGATATTGTATTGTATATACTGTATATATATAATATAATACGATGCTAGAACATTATATATATGTAAATGTATATACATCGATTTAATTGACGTGCGAGTTTTGACAAAGAGATAGAATTGGCTTTCTCTAGTGTTTTGAAATATAGTAGAGCTGTACTTGCCAGCGTTTTTTTCCAGAGGCTGTCACCCGTACACTTTGGCAATTCGGAAGTGCCAATTCTCTTCCCCCCTCCCCTTCTCCCCCTCCCGGTTTGCTGCTGTTGTCCTCCGCCGTCGGCCTTCGTGCGTTGTCCTGCTTGCTGTTGTCGTCCGTCGTTCCCGCTCTTTGTCGCCTTCTCCCCCCCGCCGGTCCGGCGCCTCCCGCTCCTTCTCGTCTCTTCGCTCTCCTTTGTTGTTTTGTTTTTGTTGCTTCTCCTTCCCTCCTCCCCCTCCCTCCCTTTCTCTTCTTTCCTCTCTCCCCCTCCTCTTCCTGCTTTTTCTCCACGTTTGACACCTTGATTACACTCGCTTTGTTGGTGTGGCTCGCCGGATCCTTTCTGGGCCGACTGGGTGTTCAACAGCATAGTTGTTTGAAGGATTTTCTGGTTCCTGGTCTCGCGTGGTGCGCTGTGAGGGTCTTGAGCGTTCACACATTTAGTTTTTTTGATCAGGGACGCAATGGTGAGGTCATGTCACTTGCTGCGCCGAGGTAGAAAAAAAAAGATTCAGAGCGGGAGTGGATTGACATATTCCATTTTGACATTGTCGTGCAGTGTTTCACGCAGATTCTAAGAGGTTTTATGCTCGCTTTGGTCCCTGCATTTTCAAGTGGCAAGCGTTTGTTAATTTTCGCGAGTGTCAGACCAGCCTACACAAGTTGTTGTGGGTCAAGTTGTTATGGCGAGAGCTCAAACTACCAAACCAGGCTGTCGATCTTCGCGTGTCGCCGGGGCGGCCCACCATCACAGTTTTTACCATTCTCACTGTATTCCTCCCTCAGTCAGCCATGTCGGGAAGTTCTTCCAGCGGAGTGCAGAAGCCTGCGTTCGACAAAGGCAAAGCTGACCCGATGCGAGCACTCCGCGAACGCCAGGCCGCTGTCAGAGCCGCTTTCAGTCCTGAAAGTAAAGCACGCGCAGATGCGGCAAGTTTGATGGACGAATCGTGCGGAGCCTGTCCGGCTGGTCAGTTCCAGCCTGTTCCTGCTTTCCCAGGCTTGGGAAGCGGAGCAGGGAGCGCAGAGCCGAGCTTTGCTCCTGGGACCGGCCCTGCGGGTGGCAGTCCCAGCGCATGCGAAGGCCTCGCGGGTGGCGCGCATGCGGCTCCCAAGACCGGCCCTCCGGGTGGCAGTCTTGGTGGTGCACCTGGGACCGGCCCCTTGGGTGGCAGTCTCGGGCCGGGTGCGGGTTCTGCCCCCCCCGGAGCGGGCGTGGGTTTCGTCCCCCCGCAGGCACCTGCGCTCCCAGGTTTTCCACTGGAAGCGTCGGTTCGCGAGAAAGCTCTCTTCGACATTTTGAAGGTATGAATACGAACATGGCTACAAACAGTGGTCTCTCAGCCATGCATACGCAGATCACCTCGGAGACTAAAGTTGCTATCGCTCAGGCGGTAGACCCTTTGAAAGACGAGATGCAAGAGCTTCGGGCTAGAATGAGTCAGCTTGAAACGTCGACAGGTGCCGGTTCCTCCGGTAAGAGACATATTGCTTTGTTAAACAGTTTGGACATCTCGAATTAGCAGGTCTCTTTCATCGGGTTCGAGTCGACCGACGCCGCTGAGCGCGCTGGTCTGATTGATCAGTTTCATCTCTTCAAGGTGCCCCTCGCGGCACAGTTGGGCATTTCTACGCAGGGCCGAAATCGAACCAGATGATCACTAAAGTGTCTTACGTAGAGTTTTTGTCCTCCCACGACGCCGTTGCATTTCTCAATGCGGCAAAAACGAAGCAGATGAAGGTTGGCGGCAAAATCATTCTCATCAAGCCGGCCAAGTCCAGGGTCAATCTTTCGCGGGACTGGGCTCTCCGGATCGAAAGCCATGTTCGACGATCGTGTTTCGATCGTTTATCGAGACCTCTCAGCCCGGATTTTTCGAGTAGCCTTACCCGTGAGATTTCGAACCCTCCTCCTGGTGATGTAGTGTCTTCAGCTCCCGTGCCGTCGATTCTGTCTGCTCCTGGCATCGCTTTGAACCGCGTCGATTTCTCGCAGCGCCTTATCTCTGAGTTTTGCATTCAAGTTTCAGAGCCAGCTCAGGCTCAGCCTCGGGGCGGTGATCTGCGCGAATCCAGATCTGAGCCGCCCCTTGCACCTGAATTTCGCACCGTAATGCACGCCAATGTCGATGGTTTTGCCACCCGCCGAGCCGAGCTCGAGGGCCGTCTCTCTCTTCTACCTCTGCGCCCGTCCCTTCTCCTTTTAAACGAGACGAAATTGGATCGTGATTGCCCATGTCCGGCAGTTTGTGGCTATGCTGTCTTGAGTCGTCGCGATAGAAATTGCAACGGAGGTGGAGTAGCAGCATTTGTTTTAGATGCATTGCGTGATATTTCTCTCCTCTTTCGACGTCCGATTCTCCTGAAATCATTTGGTTTTTATATCATTATGAAGTAGGGCCTGTCTTAATTGCTTGTTGGCATCGCCCCCTGCATTATGGGGAAATTGATTCCATCAAAGCGTTCGAGAGTGAGTGGAGCTCCTACGCAGCTCTCGCTATCGGTACTATCGTGATTGGAGATCTCAACATTCATTATAAGAATTGGCTTCGTTTTTCTAGAATCAACAGCCCAGAAGGCCGGAGAATGCACCAGCGGTGTTCGGAACACGGCTTCTCGGAACGAGTGCGGCAGCCGACCCGACAGGCGAACCTTTTAGATTTAGTTTTAACCGATTTTCCCGATCAAGTGTCGACCGTCGTATTGCCACAGCTTGCAGATCATAATATTGTTCTTGCTTCTGTCTCCTTCCCTCCAGTATCCATTACCACCGAGTCTCGTGAGGGGTGGTTGTATTCTCAGGCGAATTGGCGCGCGATGAAACACGCTATTCGCGGTCGCGACTGGTCTTTTTTAGCCCGGGAGCCCGTGGAAGAAGGCGCGCGTAGATTTACCGATATTATTTTAAGGACGATGCGAAAGTTTATTCCGAAAACTCGCATTCAGGTGTCGAGCGATCTTTCTTGGTTGGATGAGAGTTGTCTCGAATCGATCCGTGCGAAGGCGTCGGCAGCGGGAACGTCAGAGTATCCGCGTGCTGTCCGCGATTGCAGCTCGAAAATGCTTCGGGCTCACATTGTTCACACGGCCCGCACTCGAGCGAAGCTTAAATCTTTGCGCACCGGCTCCAAGGGATGGTGGAATCTATCCCGTGATCTTTTGCATAAGGTGACCAAATCTTCTTCTCCTCCTCTTCGGTCCTCTGGTGCATGGATTACCGACGCTAGGGAGAAAGCAAACCTCTTTGCAGCCAGTTTTTCAGCATCGTGGAGCGTGCCTGATCTCGAATTGAATTCGTTTTCCCCCATTCCATCTTTCCTTCCTCCTCCTCCCTCGTTCCCTCCTCTTCGCCCCCGGTCTGCTTGTAAGATCCTCCAGCAGTTGCGAGTCGACAGCAGCACGGGTCCTGACCTCATCCCTGCGAGAGTGCTAAAGAATTGCAGTGCAGAGCTCGCTGTTCCATTTTGTATGCTAACTCGTCAGATTCTTGCCACCGGTCGTTGGCCACGCTTTTGGACAATGCACTGGTTGCTTCCTCTGCACAAGCGCCGGTCGAAGCACGAACCGAAGAATTATCGCGGCATTCACTTGACTTCCCAGCTATCGAAGGCTGCGGAGCGGCTCCTCTGCACTTTATTTGTGCCTCCTCTCATCCAGTCCCTGGGTTACGGGGAATTTCAATTCGCATACACGCCCGGGAGGGGAGCCAGAGACGCGATTCTTTTCTTCGTGCTATCATTGTAGGTTTTTCCCAGGGCTTCAGGATTGCACTATATCTTTCCGATGCGTCTGGGGCCTTCGACAAAGTCTCTTCGGAACGTTTGGTTGCGAAGCTAGGTTCTTCTGGTATCCACCCTCGCATTTTAACAGTTCTGGAAGATCGGCTTGCACCTAGGACAGCAAAAGTGATTGTTCAAGGCAGGCAATCGGATTCCATCGAAATGTCGAACATGGTCTACCAGGGAACAGTGTTCGGCCCGGGCTTGTGGAACCCGTATTACGCTGATGCTCACAAGGCTATAGCCCAGGCTGGCTATCAGGAAGTAGTGTTCGCAGACGATCTGAATGCATTCAAGTTTTTTGATAGGTCTTATGTAGACCAGCAGTTGTTTGACAGTCTTAATTCGTGCCAGAGCAAGCTCCACGAATGGGGTAGAGCCAACGGTGTTGTTTTTGACCCTCAGAAAGAGAATAAAGTTATCGTGTCTCACGTTGCCCCGGTAGGAGATATGTTTAAAATGCTCGGAATCGATTTGGATTGCAAACTTTTAATGCACGACGCCATCAGTTCTTGTGCATGCGAAGGCGGTTGGAGAGTCCGCAACATTCTGTCGAGCCGCAGGTATTTTTCAGTGAGAGAACTAATTGTTCTGTACAAGAGCCACGTGCTGTCCTATCTTGAGTTTCGTACCCCTGCTATCCCTCACGCTTCGACTTCTGCTCTTTCCACACTCGACAATGTCCAGCACAGGTTTTTGCGTAGTCTTGGTGTATCTGAAGAAGAGGCTCTGGTCAGATTCTCTCTTGCCCCGCTGGCTTCGCGAAGGGACATCGCAATTTTGGGACTCGCTCACCGGACTGCTCTAGGACTCGGCCTAGCCATGTTCAATATATTTTTTCGCATCGACTCGTCTCCTCCTCCTCTTCGGCGGTCTCTCCGTTCGTCAGCTTCTCGACGCCATGCAAGGCACCTGGTCAATCCATGTGGCGCTTCCACTCCTGACTTCCTTTTGCGGTCTCCTCTCGGTGCCATCCGCTTGTACAACATCCTACCAGATTATATTATTTCTCGGCGGTCCGCCCAGGAATTCCAATCTGCGTTGCAAGCGTTTTTGTGCGAGTGCGTGCGCCAGCACCTCCCGGACTGGCGCGCTGTACTCAGTTGGAGGCAACCGTTTGCTTTTCACCCCTTGCTCCCCTTCCGCGACTGGCGGCCGCCGGTGTGAATCGGCGTCTCTGCTCCTTCCTGGTTTTCCTACCGACCTGCTTGCTCGTCAAACGAGCGTACAGCAGGCTAATACGATTGTTGTGTCATTGGTGAGTTGTTGTCGCGTGCCGAGGCATATATATATATATATATATATATATATATATATATATATATGTATAATATATATACATATATATAAATAAAAAAAAAAAAAAATGGGGGGCCGCAAACAGAGTGTTGTTTGATTGTGGGAAAGAAAAATACCATGTCGTTTCCCGTTCTCGCCCGGCTGGTTTTTCGTTTGCGATTTTGGGCATTAATTTTGACACGCGACTGTTTCATTTCGCCATGTCTTTTGCTCTCTCCCCCCTCGATGCCGTGCAGGGCCGTTTGTAAAGATTCATGTATAAATTTGATCATGATGCGCTCTTGTATTTTTCTTTTGCCCCCTTGAGCACCCGGCGCGACATCGCCATTCTAGGCGTCATCCACAGGTCGTTCTCGGAAGAGGTCCTTCGCTTTTTCATCAAAACTTCCGGTTTGTTGTTCCCCCCCTCCCGCCCCCCTCGCCGCCATTCCTGCCACCTCGTCGATCGTTGTAGCTTGCGGTCGTTCGATTGTCTCCTTCATTCGGCTCTGTTCGCATAAACAATTTTCTTCCGGATGTTGTTGTGCGCGCGAATAGCGTCAAGGTTTTCCAGTCCCTCCAAAGCCTTTTGTGCTGCGTCCTCACTGAGTCCGCTCGGGAAACCGATTAGCGTTCCCTCTTCAGCCCGCGCGGAGCTCTCGCAAACCATCCCTTGCGGCGCTGCCGGGATTGGAGGCCCGCGGCGTGATGCTTTGTCGTCCTCTGGAAACCCGGCCTGGCCTGGACGGTCTGTCCGGAAATTTGATGTTAAAATTTTGATGTGTATGTTCGCTTTTATTTTTGGATCGAGCGAAGTGTCCTTCTTCTCTTCTTTCAGTGTGGCATGGCCCGGCAGCAGTCTTTTCGCAGCATTTCATGAGCGTTTCGGCCGGGGCGCGACCAGCCGGGCTCTCCCAGCCGATCCGGACAAGTTTCTGGTCATAAGATTTCTTGCTGTGGGGTCGGCTCAAAAATTTATCGCTGTTATTGTTTTCTCTCTTTTTCCCAACCATCTTGTGGTGTTGGGTCCTCGTTTTGAAGAGACGGTGCCCCGCGTCTCCTCTCTTTCCTTCCTTCCTCCCGCTGCCCCCTCCCTCGTCGCCGCGCCCATTTCGGCACACCCC
>CAUYUJ010018734.1:135000-160000 GCA_963575745.1 Prorocentrum cordatum
CGAACGCGCCGTTTCTATTGCGACGCCGAACTTGTAAATTTATATTTTGCACATGTGTTGTCGCATATAGAATACAGAATTTGTGCTATTTATCATGCGTCTGTTTCGGTCATGGCTCCAGTCGACGCCCTTCAAATTCGATTCTTGCGTTCATTGGGCATTTCTGCAGTCGATGCTTTGATTCATTTCAATCTTGCTCCTTTGACCACACGTCGCGATATGAGTATTCTCGGAGTGATCCATCGCACTGTTTTAGGCTTGGGCCCATCGTGTTTTCAGAGCTTTTTCAGACTTGACACCTCCCCTCCTCCTGCCCGTGCCCCCCGTAGGCACGCCCGACACTTAGAAGAACCGTCTTTCACTTCGCCGGATTTCTTATTGCATTCGGCTGTGGGGGCTACTCGTATCTACAACCTTCTTTCAGACAGCATCGTGCGTGCTAGTGTTGTGCCTGTTTTACAGAGGCGGCTGCAGCAGTTCGTGGTAGCCCAGGCAGCCTGTCTGGACGACTGGGCAGAGTGCCTCTCGCCCCGCCTGCCACTCGCTTTTCACCCTCTGCGCCGGCTCCGGGCGTGGCGTCCGCCTCGTTAATGGGGTGCTCTTGTCTTCTTCCTCCCTCCTCCTCCCTCCCTCCCTCCCTCCCTCATCCCTTCCCTCTTCTCCTTCCTTGTCGTTTCGTCGTCTGCTGTTGTCGTGTCCCGCCGTCGCTGTCGCTCGTCCGTCGTCGTCCTCCTCCCTCCTTCTCCTGTCTCCTCCCCCCCGGCCGCCGTGCATGGAGTGCATGGTGCGCGCTGTGCGCGTCGCCTTCGTTGGGGCTTGGCCCTCCCCGCTCGCCTCCTCTTCCTTTCTCCCTCCTCGTCGTCCGTCGTCTGCTGCTGCGGCCTCTCTCCCTCTCCCTCTTCTCCCTCCTTCCCTCTTTCCTTGTCCTCTGTCTCCTCCCTCTTCTCCTGTCTTACGCTGAGCCAGGTCTCCAGGGCGCGCTGTGTGGGTCTTGCCCCGGCGTCCATGTCGACGTGTGTGATTCACGAACACCACGCGGTAAGGTCATGTGCACTGTTGTATTGAGGTTGTAAAAAAAAATAATATAAAAAAAAAATAAAAAACAATAAAAAAAATAAAAAAAAATTGGCGTTCCCTCTTCAGCCCGGAGCTCTCGCAAACCATCCCCTGCGGCGCTGCCGGGACTGGAGGCCCGCGGCGTGGTGCTTTGTTGGGGATGTTCTCACATTTGGCGTTCTTTGTTCACCCGGCCTGACCTGGACGGTCTGTCCGGAAATTTGATGTCAAAATTTCGATGTGTATGTTCGCTTTTATTTTTTTATCGAGCGTAGTGTCCCTTTTCTCGTCTTTCAGTGTGGCATGGCCCGGCAGCAGTCTTTTCGCGGCATTTCATGAGCCTTTCGGCCGGGGCGCGACCAGCCGGGCTCTCCCAGCCGATCCGGGCAAGTTTCTGGTCATGAGATTTCTTGCTGTGGGGTCGGCTAAAACATTTTATCGTTGTTCTTGTTTTCTCTATTTTTCGCAACCATCCTGTGGTGTTCGGTCCTCGTTTTGAAGAGACAGTGCCCCGCGTCTCCTCTTTTTCTTTCCTTTCTCCCTCTGCCCCCTCCCTCGTCGCCGCGCCCATTTCGGCACACCCCATTACACGTTTCGTGGCCCCATAGGGAGCTCCACCGAAGACCCCAGTGGTTGCGGGCGCATGGCGACGCCGCACCCATTTCGGCACACCCCTCACACGTTTCGTGGCCCCATAGGGAACTCCACCGAACGCCCCAGTAGTTGCGGGCGCATGGCGGCGCCGCACCCATTTCGGCACACCCCTCACACGTTTCGTGGCCCCATAGGGAGCTCCACCGAAGGCGCCAGTGGCTGCGGGCGCATGGCGGCGCCGCACCCATTTCGGCACACCCCTCACACGTTTCGTGGCCTCGTAGGAGCTCAACCGAAGGCCTCAGTGGCTACGGGCGCATGGCGGCGCCGCACCCATTTCGGCACACTTTTCACACGTTTCGTGGCCCCATAGGGAGTTCCACCGAACGTTCCAGTGGCTGCGGGCGCGGCGCCGCACCCATTTCGGCACACCCCTCACGCGTTTCGTGGCCCCATAGGGAGCTCCGCCGAACGCCCCAGTGGCTGCGGGCGCATGGCGGCGCCGCACCCATTTCGGCACACCCTTCACACGTTTCGTGGCCCCATAGGGAGCTCCACCGAAGGCTCCAGTGGCTGCGGGCGCATGGCGGCGCCGCACCCATTTCGGCACACCCCTCACACGTTTCGTGGCTTGATAGGGAGCTCCACCGAAAGCCCCAGTGGCTGCGTCCGCATGGCGGCCGCACCCATGTCGGCACACCCCTCACACGTTTCGTGGCCCCATAGGGAGCTCCACCGAACGCCCCAGTGGCTGCGTCCGCATGGCGGCGCCGCACCCATTTCGGCACACCCCTCACACGTTTCGTGGCCCCATAGGGAGCTCCACCGAAGGCCCCAATGCTACCGCCCTCATGCGCCCCGTACGCCCAGGACAGCGTTTCGTGGCACGCCTTTCGTGGCCCCATAAGGAGCTCCACCGAAAGCGGCACCCACAAAGCGTTATTCACAATTGCATGTGGTTGGGTCCTTCGCGAGGATAATTTTTCTTGTCTGCCTCTCTCTCCTTCTCTCTCTTTCCCTCCCCTCTCCTGTTCTCCTTTTGCTTTGTTCGTGCTTGCTGTTCTGGTCGTGTCTCGTCGTCGTTGTCGTTCGTTTTCGTTTGCTCGTTTGTTGTCGTTGTTCTGCGTCGTTTCCTCCCGGCCTTCCCCTTTCCTCCTTCCCCCGGCCGCCTTGCGTGGAGCGCAGGGCGCGCGCTCCGCGCGGTGCCTCCGTTGGGCTCGACCCCTCCCCTTCTCCTCCCTCCTCCTCCTCCTTCCCTCTGGTTGTCTGCGTCGCTTGCTGCCTCCTTCTCCTTTCCCCCCTCCTTTCTTCTCTCCTTATGGTCTGCGACCGTAAGCTGTTTGTTCCTAGTAGAGCGGCTGCCGAAGGTAGCTGCTTTGCGTCTGGCGCGCGCGTGTTTTTTTTTGGAAGTGGTGAGATTGTTGATTCGCGGGGTTGTAAAAGAAATAAAAAACAAAGTAGTAGTAGTAGTAGTAGTAGTAGTAGTAGTAGTAGTAGTAGTACTATTGTTACAAGTAGTTTAATTATTATTAGTACAGCAATTGCTATTAGTACTACTACTAATACTACTACTATTATTACTACTACTACTACTACTACGACGACTACTATTATTAGTACTACTACTACTACTACTACTGCTACTACTACTACTACTACTACTACTACTACTACTACTACTACTACTGCTACTACTACTACTACTACTACTACTGCTACTACTACTACTACTACTACTACTATGGCCACTACCACTACTATTTGCTCTCACGAAGTTGCTCCTGCATAGACTAGTATTGTTACCACTGGCGAGGGTTGGAAGAGTATTAACTTGCGTGTTAATACTTTCTGTCTCGTTGGACAGGAAAAAAATAACTCGCAAGTGAATACTTTTTTCTTGTCGGTGGGAAATGAGAAGAATTAACTCGCAAGTTAATACTTGTTCTGTCGGTGGGAGCAGGGGAAGGTATTAACTCGCGAGTTAATACCTTTCTGGAGGTGGATGTGCATACCCGAGATGAAAAGTATTAAGTCACGAGTTAATTCTTCTGTAACTCGTGATTCGAGTGTTATCGATATATATATGTATAGATATAGCTCTCCAAGCTCATTGACATTTGTGGATACATTACATAACATCAGAATCGATCACCTAAGAAAAATATGAGAAAACAGACACACTCATTAAAACAAAAAGGTGAATATAAGAAACACGATAACTATATAATATGAAGAAACAGTCTAAAACGTTTTTTTTTTTTTTTTTTTTTTTTTTTTTTTTTTTTTTTTTTTTTTTTTTTTTTTTTTTTTTTTATATTTATATATATATATATATTATATATATATTATATATATATTATTTATATATATAAAAATGTTTTATATATTTTTTTGGGGGGCCAGATGGGTGGGAATCTAGATTAAAGTTCTAATAAGTCGTTCCTTCTTTGATGGAGCCGCGCGAGCTGTTCTTCATGTTGCCGACCATGCGGCGTTTCATCCCGAAAGAGGACATTTGCGTCAATTCGTCGCATTTTTGGCTCACGCCGGAGTGTCTGGCAGCGATAGATACTAGAAGTACGGCTGCGGGCACGCCAGCGTTTCTTGTAGCAGTGCGAGCATGTAGTGGTACCTTATTTTGCTCGCAGAAGTTTTAATGAACAGATCCGGGCTCAATTGCAGCATTTGCCGTCTGGCTCGATTACGTAACTCGTTCTGCCTTCGGGGCAGTACGCGTGTGGAACATTCTTCCAGTCAGCATTATTCAGCAGGGCACGGTAGAAGAATGCCAGGCGAGTCTTCACGCACTGGTCCGTTTCCCTGCGCGCAATCGATTAGCGTCGTGGCAGGCCCTCTTGACCCGGTCCCAACCTTTCGTTTTTCACCTTTTCCTTGCCCATTCGGATTGGCGATTTGTGTTTAGATCATTTTTTTTTTTTTTTTTTTTTTTTTTTTTTTTTTTTTTTTTTTTTAAAAAAAAAAAAAAATATATATTATCTTTCGGTGAGGTGCCGTGCTGTCCGAGGCGTGAAAAAATTATCCAGGCGAAGGACCCAACCGTATGCAATTGTGAATAACGCTTTGTGGGTGCCGCTTTCGGTGGGACTCCTTATGGGGCCGCGAAAGGCGTGCCGCGACGCGCTGTCCTGGGCGTGCCGGACGCATGGGGGCGGTAGCATTGGGGCTTTCGGTGGAGCTCCCTATGGGGCCACGAAGCGTGTGAGGGGTGTGCCGAAATGGGTGCGGCGCCGCCATGCGGACGCAGCCACTGGGGCCTTCGGTGGAGCTCCCTATGGGGCCGAAACGTGTGAAAATGGGTGTGGCGCCGCCATGAGGGGTGGTGGAGCGCCCTATGGGGCCACGAAACGTGTGAGGGGTGTGCCGAAATGGGTGCGGTGCGCCATGCGGACGCAGCCACTGGGGCCTTCGGTGGAGCTCCCTATGGGGCCACGAAACGTGTGAGGGGTGTGCCGAAATGGGTGCGGCGCCGCCATGCGGACGCAGCCACTGGGGCCTTCGGTGGAGCTCCCTATGGGGCCACGAAACGTGTGAGGGGTGTGCCGAAATGGGTGCGGCGCCGCCATGCGGACGCAGCCACTGGGGCCTTCGGTGGAGCTCCCTATGGGGCCACGAAACGTGTGAGGGGTGTGCCGAAATGGGTGTGCGCCGCCATGCGCCCGCAGCCACTGGGGCCTTCGGTGGAGCTCCCTATGGGGCCACGAAACGTGTGAGGGGTGTGCCGAAATGGGTGCGGCGCCGCCATGCGCCCGCAGCCACTGGGGCCTTCGGTGGAGCTCCCTATGGGGCCACGAAACGTGTGAGGGTGTGCCGAAATGGGTGCGGCGCCGCCATGCGCCCGCAGCCACTGGGGCCTTCGGTGGAGCTCCCTATGGGGCCACGAAACGTGTGAGGGGTGTGCCGAAATGGGTGCGGCGCCGCCATGCGCCCGCAGCCACTGGGGCCTTCGGTGGAGCCCCTATGGGGCCACGAAACGTGTGAGGGGTGTGCCGAAATGGGTGCGGCGCCGCCATGCGAGCCACTGGGGCCAGCTCCGGGGCCACGAAACGTGTGAGGGGTGTGCCGAAATGGGTGCGGCGCCGCCATGCGACCGCAGCCGCTGGGGCCTTCGGTGGAGCTCCCTATGGGGCCACGAAGCGTGTGGGGGTGTGCCGAAATGGGTGCGGCGCCGCCGTGCGCCCGCAGCCGCTGGGGCCTTCGGTGGAGCTCCCCATGGGGCCACGAAGCGTGTGAGGGGTGTGCCGAAATGGGTGCGGCGACGAGGGGGGGGGGCAGCGGGGCGAAGGAAGGAAGGAAGGAGAGGAGACGCGGGGCACCGTCTCTTCAAAACGAGGACCCAACACCACGGGATGGTTGGGAATAAAGCATAACAAATCATCAACATGAAAGTACACAATGCTAGAAATAAAAGAAATGAAAAGCATAAAACAATTCTAGTAATGCAAAAAGCCGGCGTTGAACCGTCATTTTTGGTTGCCACCGGGCACTCGCTTCCTCGCGCAATCTTGGCGCGGCAATCTTATATTTAGTTAGCGAAGGCGCAGTCTAAAGGAGAATGATTAAAAGAGAAGAAGGAGTCAGCATGGTGGAGATGGAGCAGGCTGAGGGAGGGGAGGAGGAACAAGGAGAAGGAGCAGAAAGAGGAAAAAAAGGGGAAAAGCAAGGAAAGCGTTATCATCTCAGAAACATTGGTAGAGTACGAATAGTTTTCTGGTTGCAATTCTGGAAGCAGACCAATGTCGGGCATTTGGATATATCATACGAGCGCGTCTGACGATTTTCTTTCGATTGTTGTGACAATCAGCTCAGTGGTTTATTTTTAGCGCGAGTTCAGTCAAGACCATCATCGTTATTTCTGAAACATAGCAGAGTACGAATAGTTTCTCGGACCCAGCTCTGGTAGCAGACCGGCCATCTAGATGTTTCAGATTAGCGTTTCTAATAAGTTGCTCACGATTGTGTTCACGCACAGTTGTGTATCTCTTCTTTAGTTCGAATTCAGTCAAGAAAACCATCACCATTTTTTTTCAAAACGTACTACAGTACGATTAGTTTTTCGGACCCAGTTTTCGCAACAGACTGACGCAACACAGCCGGCGATAATTTTTTGCCATCTAGCCTCCCAGCGCGCCGGAATTATTCTCTAGCTTCGCCGCTAACGCTCTTAGGGAAGCTCTACGAGTCATTTTCGATCGCTCAGAACTCAGATTAGCGAGGTCGCGGAGGGATCGGATTTTCGAGGTCGTTAGGATTTGGATTTTCGAGGTCGCTCATGCTTTGACTTTCCAGATCGTCGAGGGCTGAAAGTTTTGAGGTCGCCCAATGCTCGGAGTTTCGAGGTCATCGGGTTTTGATATTCGAGGTCGCCCCGGGCTGAGTTGAGGTCGTGCAGGGCTCTTTCGATATTTCTTTGTGTTGAGATGTTCGAGCTCGCTCAGGTTTGAGATTTTCGAGGCCGCTCAGGGCTCAGCACATTTTCGAGGTCGTTCAGGGATCGGATTTTCGAGATCGCGCTGAGGGCATGTGAGTTGTATGGAAATCATTTTCTTGATGTGTATGGAAGTTTTGCGATCTAGAATTAAGTGATGTGGTAGTTAATCTGTATGAAACTCATTTAAATTTAGATTATGAAAAATGAGGGTAGGTGTAAGGAAATTATTGAAATCCAGATTTAATTGATGTATGTAGTGAATCGACTTACCAGGGGTTCGATCATTCAAATCTAGAATTAAAGGGATCACAGCATTAGAATCCAGTGACAATGATCTATATTCTCATTTCCGAGAGGGTATTCTCAAACATAGTTGAAAAATAAATGTTGTGTTTTGTTCAGTTCTGTTCGTGCATGATTCATGTGTATTTGTAAGTGCAGTGTGTTTCGTCATATTTCCGGTAGTAATTGTGGAACTAATTATGTAAATTCATGTGTTGCTTTTAGTTTCGAACGATTTAGAGGGAATTACCAACATAAAAAAGTTTTTGGACGTGTTGCAAATATCTTTTGAGCAGATAAGTCATAGCAGAGGTGCATGTTACATTTCGAGTTGTTTGAGTTTTGTTTAGGCATATACTTCGGTATTTCGAGAGAATATAACGTTCAGTCTTTGTTTTCAGAGTTCATTTTTAACGATTGAGGACACCATGCGTTATAAAGGAACGTTATGTTGACGTTAGCAGAAGTGGTTTTTCTATACGCGTAAGTTCTGACAGTTAATGACGGGCTGAGATTTGATTTTATGATTGCGTTTCCAAGCAGTAGCGCACATAATTGTGATCATAACATGAATCCCATTGGCATGAAAACATTGGAAACAGGCTTTTTCTAACCCCTTGACGTTTTTGAACATTCGTATTCTGAAGTTTTACGAGACTGTCACATCGTCGCCGGGCCCCGCTTGGAAAGCGCAGGCGCCTTGGCTCTGAACCAATGCGTCTACAGTCCGGGACGCGACGCCAGAGAGAAAGTGCTATCTCTACTCTCTGTTGGTTGTACTATTCCGATGTGGCCGGTGCTTCCGATCGAGTCGATGCGCGTCGCCTATTACTGCAAGTTTTTTTTTGATGCCCATTCCGCCTGTGCGGAGTTATTGCCAGCTGGCTCGAATCTGGTGCGGCCCGGGTGATGGTTCAGGGCAGCTGATCCAGGGAGTTCTTCACTGCGCGAATGGTGTGCCCAGGAGCTGTGTGGGGCCCCGTCTTGTGGAGCACCTTTTTCTCAGACGCGTTGCCTTCGTGGCTCGCCCTCCCTCGCTTCCCCCCCTCCTTCCCTCGTCGTGGTGCCGTCTGCTGGCTCTTCCCTCCTCTCTCCCCTCCCTATGCCCTCCTCCGCCCCCCTCCCCCCGGGCGTCCTTCTGTTCCGCGATGTGTATAGCGTTTCGATGGCGATGCTGCTGGGCTGCTTCGGCCGCGCGTGCTTTGACGGCGTCCGGAAGTTGATGATGTAAGATGTTCATGGTTAGTCGGCGCGCCTTCCTTTCTCTCCTTCCTGCTCCGGCTGCGGGCGCATCGAGCCTGGGGCGCGTGGTGTCGCCGCGAAAGTTTTGGTCGGGTATTGCATGGTCGCTGATTGCGTGGGACGTAGCAGTGTGAAATATTTTACATTATTTATTCGAATGCACGCCTTAGCCAAATTTTCCCGGGCAAAGGCCGCGCTTAAGTGGAGTTCCGGAGCGCGCGGGGCCTCGGCGGGGTGTATTCCGGCAGGCCGCCTTCCTTTACATGTGAATTTTGGGTGGGCATCGGTCGGGCTCGATTTTTGTTTTTGTCTCTGCTCCTTTGTATTTTGCTCCTCCTCTTTTGCCCTTCCTCCTCCTTGTTTTCCTCGCGCGTTGCGTGGATTTTCTAGGCGTTCCGAGCCTTCGATCTCGAATTCTTTACTTGCAGATGGTTTTTGTCGCGATCCCGAATCTTCACTATTTGTCGATGTATGTGTCTAAAAATAAAAATTAAATTTATTTTTTATATACACAAGTATTTATATATATACTTTTCTCTCTTAATCTCCCTCTTATTCTGTTTGTCTCAGTGAAACGTAGTTTGATGCATCGACCCGTGAACCGTATCTTCACGGACGCTTCTCGCTTGGAACGACAGTATGTTTGAATCGGTTGGCGTTGCAGTTTTTGTTTTCGATTATTTAATCTGCGCGGGTGCTGTCTTCTCATTTCTTTTTGCGCTGATCTCGTGGATTCTCGTGCGTTGTAATTCCGGACCTATATTGATCGGTCGCGTGTGCCGTCGCCTTCGGTACGGTGGAACTTTTTCGATTGACGCGTTGCGATCTGAAGGGTTTTCGCTGCACGACGTACCGTTTGGTTTTATTTTCGTATGTGATTTCAACGTTCACCCTGTCAGCTGTTGCGCCGCAGCCATTCCACCGCGCCGGAAGGGTATTATTTGAAGCGTTTCTCTCAGGGGCACGTTCTCCCGCGGCGTGTAACAACTCCCGCGAGGGTGCTATATTTGGTAGATGTTGTTTTCGCGGATCCCCCAGACGTTTTCATTGTGGAGGTCGTGTGCGAAATTGCTGATCACCGTGCGCTTTCGCATTTTTTTTATCTATATATATATATGTACATATTTCTGGTTGAATGTTCCCCGCGGAGTCTGGGTGTTTAGTCAGGCGAATCGAAGCAATTAGAAGGCGCGAGTGTTCAGAGCTGGGATTAGATATCCAATGTTTTTCGGCTGTTGCTGCCGCATGTGTTTGCCAAGAAAGTCCTGCAGCCAATGGGTGCGTCAATTGTTTGGGTCTTTCTCTTCTCGCTCTTCTCACCCTTGTATCGTGGCCGTCGATTTGTTGAGCGACAAGTTCTCGCTGCGGGCGCGGAGTTCTTCCTTGCGGCGTGCTGTATATGTCGCGGTGCTCGCTGGCATGCTCGGGTTTGTTATGGCCCGCTCCGAGAGAAGCTTCGTTGCGTCCGTCGTGGGGGCAAGCTTTGGTGGGGGCTGTCTAGTTCGATCGTGGGCAGAGTGGGCGAGTAATCTTCTCCCGCCTTGAAACGGTCATGCGGGGCGCGGGCGTTGTCCTACTCGGAGAGAGCAGAACTTCTTGCTTCGTGTTTCGCCGACAAGTTCAACCTTCCCGAGCCTCTGCAAAACGAGTTCTCGGAGTTATTGCTCGCCATTGCGGCGCGAGAGCCGGGCGGGTTTCAGGGCCTCCGTGTGCGCTGTGTTCGTGAATTTTTATTGTCTATGCGAGATGATAGTGGCGCTGGACCTGACCTTCTTCCTGCGCGCGTCTTCCAGATGTGCGCGTGGGGGCTTGCCTTGCCTGCGTGTCTATTACCGGATTTATCGTGTCTCAGGCTCGTTGGCCTGCCTTTTGGTGCGAGCGCTGGCGGTTTCCTCTGCGCGAGCGGAGCGCTAGTTCCCCGACAATCATCGAGGGCAGCACCTGGCCCCGCAGCCTTCGGTTGTCGAACGAGCTATCGGTGGTTTCTTTCTTCCCTTGCTGGAGTGGATAGGTGCGCATGGACCGCGTCGGTTCGCTTATCGTCGAGAACGCGGGGCCCGTGGTGCTATTCTTTTTTCTGGTATTTTCGTGGCTCCTTGCCTTCTCTCGCGGTCACAGGGTGCCTCTTTACTGTTCTGATGTCGCAGGTGCCTCTGATCGCGTCAAAGCAGAGGGCCTGTGCGAGAAGCTCTGGTCTTGCGGAGGGCAGAGACTGTTCGTTGATTTCATCTCCAGCTGGCTTCGTTCTCGGTCTGCTCGCGTGGTTGTTGGAGGTCAGATGTCCGATCTTTTTCCCATGTGCGGCGCGGCGTGCTGCCGGGGACTTTTTTGCGGGCCTCCTCTTTGGAGCATTTTGTTTTGGATTCTTACTTTGCTATGCGTGCAGAGGGCTTCGAATGAGTGCTTTATGCAGATGATCTGAACGCCTGGAGGGCCGTTGCGAGCGATGTTGCCGATGGCGACACTCATGCGCTTGCGCAGAGTTGTCAGCCTTCTCTACGCGCATGAGGCGAGGCAAATCAGGTGTGGTTAGATTCCGCAAAAGAGAGCTCGCATATCTTCTGTAGGACACGACCTTGTGGCAATAGTTTTAAGATCCCAGGCGTTCTTTCCGATCTTAAGCTCATTATGTCTGGAGTTGTGGAACAATGCGTGTCTGATGCGTCCTGGCGCGTGTGCAGCTTCGCGCGAAACGCTTCCAGAGCGACGCTGAGCTTGTAGGATAGTTCACGGCGCGCGTGTTGTCGTTTATGGAGCATCGTGCGAGGGCTGTGTATCGCGCGTCTTCATCGGTGTTTTCTCCTCTTGATGCCATGCAGACCCGACTCGTGAGATCGACTCGTTGATGCACTTCAACCTTGCGCATTTTCAGCACAAGACGTGGCGTGGGAATTTTGGGTGTCATCCACCGGTGTGTCCTCGGTTTTGGTCCTTCCTGCTTCTTCCGTTTTCTTCCGCCTTCCTTTCCCCCCCCCTCCCCGCTCTCCTTTCCGTCGCCGCCGTCGCCTCGAGGGGCCGGCTTTTGATGCGCCTGATCATGTGTTTCATTCTGTGTGCTGTGTAGATTGCAGCCGGGGCGTCTGTTGGGTTTTGCGCGTTCGGCTCTTCCCGCTCTTTCTCCTCCTTCTTCCGCCCTCGTCGTCGTCTGCTTGCTCCCTCCTCCCTCCTCTTTCCTTCCCCCCTCGTCTCGCCGCCTCCTCGGTTTCTCCGCTGCGCTGCTGGAGAGAGCCAGCCAGGCCCTCATCATTCCTTCCCCTGCGGCCCCTCCCACGCCTGCTGAGCAGGGCTGTGGAGGTCGCAGGTGCAGCCCTCTTGCGGCTTTCGGAGAGACGCCGCGCCGTTCGTTTTTAAGATGACGCTTGGTGAGGTCACGTGGTCACGCTTTCCAGGGGTTGATAACCAACAAAACAAGTTAGCAAATAAGTTGAACATAAATAGTGGCAGAAATCAGGAAATAGTGATACCGGGAAAAGGCCCAATCAGATTGTTCTTTGATATTGCGTGAGATCCCCTTGTAAGTGCCCATTACGTTGATGAAGTCTGCGAGGGCAATGAAGGCCATGAGGGCTACAGAGCTATAGGGCTAAATGGGCTATAGGGCTATAGGGCTATAGGGCTATAGGGCTGTATGGGCTACGGGGCTATAGGGCAATAGGGCTATATGAGCTACAGGGCTATAGGGCTATACGGCTATAGGTCTATAGGGCTATAGGGCTATAGCGCTATTGGGATATAGGGCTATAGGGCTATATGGGCTATAGGGCGACTGGGCCATATGGCTATAGGGCTATAGGGCGATACGGCAATAGGGGCTATAGGGCTATAGGGCGATAGAGCGCCTGGACACCCGGGCGCCCCCGGGCACCCCCGGGCGCTTCCGGGCACCTCCGGGCACCCCCGAGCACCTGGTCACCCGGGCACCCGGGCCCGGCCACCGAAATCGACGACGTAGGTCATTTACACATATGTATCCGCTAGGACCGCTACAGAGGCAAACTCGGTTTTTGTTGTGTTAGCAAGAAAACGTTCACAGCGATAAAATAAACGAACATGATCAAACCAAGCCATGAACATATTATAAAGTATAGAAAAAAGAAAATTACATAAACATAACAACAATAATAATCAAATGTAAGAAATACAAGCTCCCGTTCTCATCCTTTTTTTGAATATGTACTAAGGACTCCTGACTACGGGTTCCTTATTCAGATGAGTCCTTCCTAAAAAAGCTCTGCGCTGAGGGTGTCTCGCTAGTCTTTACTCGTGGTTCTATCCCGAGGATCCTGTATTGGCGTTTTCGCAGAGGGGCCTTTGGCCCCTCTGCGAAGCTGGGTGACCTAGTCGATTCGATGGGACCCGCTTTCTCGCACGGGGGGCTCGTGATTCGTGTCGAGGCGGCGCCGCCTCGGGCAGTTGGCTTAGGGGCTCCTCGCCTTCCATGCCCTGGAGGAGGAGGATAGGCAGCAGGCAGCAGCAGCAGGAGGAGGAGGAGGAGAAGAAGGAAAAGGAGCAGGGGGGGCTCTGAAGGGGAGCTGTACCGAAGGTCCCGGTGGCTCTACTCGCATGCGTTTCCCCCGCCCGTTACAGTGTTTCGTTGCCCCGTACGAAGCTCCATCGAAGGCCCCAGTGGCGGCCCTGCCCCACTGCGGCGCACCCGTCATACTTTTCGCGGCCCCGTAGTGCGTTCCGCCTCAAGCGCCAGTGGCAGCGCCCACATGGTGGCCCGCCCTACATCGGCACACCTTTCGCATGCTTCATGGCCCCATGAGGAGATCCCCCGAAGGCGATACCCGCAACGACGGTACTCACAACCGCATATGGTTGGGTCCTTCGCCTGGATAATTGTTTCATATGTTCCATGCGTCCTGTGTGTTCTGCTTGTTCCCCCCCAGCCTTTGTGGGTTGGTTACTCGCAGCATTACTCGAATGAGCGATCCTTGTAGTGTAATCTTGATTCCGTATCGCCATCCAGTGACATTTCCTTGTGTTTCCCGAGTCTTTTTGGATTTTGCATGCTTTTGAGGGCCTCGTGGCCTCCGTGGCGCCCGTGGCCTCTGTGGTTTATGTGGGTGGCCCTGTGCATGGGCGTTAGGACCTTTGGTTTTTCGTGGCCTGCGCGTTCGTCTTCGTGTGCGCTACTGCTGCAATCGCCCCGCCCCCGCAGTGCCCACTGGCTCCCCAGTCAGATCTTCATGACACAGGCTGTATTTCTGGCGGTCGTGATGGCGAACGCTCGCTGGCGTCCGGCGACTCCTGGACAGTCGACCTGAATCCGAAGGCGCTTGTTCCACGAACCCCACGGGGTCCATGATGTGGTCGTGCGGGGTATTTCGGCGCGGAACGCTTGAGTTATGATGACCGGTGCGTTGAAGAATGTGGGGTCTATTGCGAATGGCTCTCGCTGATTAGGGGGGATGTTACGAGCAGTTGCTTAGTATTTGAGGCAGAAGCTTTAGCGTTTGATGCGGCCCTGGATTATTTCTGCAAGTATCCCACCACGGACGGTTGATTGCATTTTAGACTTTCTTTGCCTCTCCCCACCCTTTCTCGACGCCTAGTGCCAGCATTTCGATCCAAATTTTGAGTAACTCGGTGGAGGTATACATCATTCCAGACTCAGGTGAAGGCCCCCGTGGTCGTCATGAACTCGTCGCAGTGTCACAGCATACTTTGCACAGCGATTTAGTTTCAATCGCCCAGTAAGGCAAGCGGCAGTGCTAAAGAGAAACGAACGAAAACGAAACCGCGCAGTAGTGCATGCCTTCATAGTGGCCTTTGTGGTCTTTGTGATGGATTGGTGGCATATGTTTTTTTTTGGGGGGGGGCGCTTGTAGTGCCTATGGCCCTCATGGTCCCCGTCATCCCCGTAGTGCTTGCGGCCATTGTTGCTTGCGTGGTGCGCGTGGCCCGTGCCCGTGTGGTGTCGTGACTTGTTGTGGCCCCAAAGCCCGTGCCACCTCGTGATTCCCGCAGTGCTTGCGGCCTTTGGTGCTCATTGTGGTTCCCGTGCCACTTCGGTGGCAATGTCTTGTGGGTTTATTCATGCCCTCGCGGCTCTTTTGGTGAGTGTGTCTATCGTGCGTTCTGCGGCCTCTGTAGGGTGGTTCCCTTGGCCCGTGGCCTGTATGGCCGCCGTGGCCTCTATGATGCCATGTGGCCCATTTGGCCCTCCGCCTCTTTGGCCATTTTGGCTCCTTTGGCTCCTCGTCGAGGGCCGTTGTCCAGTGGCTCCAGGGCCCGAAGAGCTCTGGCTCGGGCTCGGGCTCCAGCAGGCTCGGGCTTCGGAGCTCGAGCTCGGGCTTGGGCTCGGGCTCGAGCTCGGTGCTCGGTGCTCGCTTCTCGGGCTGCGCTCGGGCTCGGGCTCGCCTTCCTCCGAGGCTGAGCATTTTTTTCAAATGCATCTCAGAGTGGGTCCCCCTCTGCAGGGCCCCCCCCCTAGAAAGGGGCTTCTCCTCGGCCGGGGATCGTCCCGCCGTCCGAGCACGTGCCCCTGGCCACGCCCCTCTGGGACCAGCGCAGGTGTGTCGTTGGCGCTCTCCCGTCTCATGCCCCGCCGCCCGGCTCCAGGACGGCATCGCCTGCTGCGCACGGTTCGCGGGGGACTCCGTGCGCGAGGCCCTGGACAGGCACCCGTCGACGTGGGAGCCGCTGGCGCAGTACGTCGAGGGGCAGGACTACCTGTGGCCCGGCCTCTCTGGCTCCGCCCCCAGGCAGCCACGTGGGCGACGCAAGAAAAGGGGGTCGCCTTCACCGCGCGTAAGCTGCCCGCGTCAGGTCGCGCGTGAGCGCCTTCTTTTCCAGCGAAGCGTGCCGCCCTGGCGGTCGCGTAAGCCGCTGCGTAAGGTCGCTATGCCATCTTGCGTAAGATTTTTTCGTCGCTCACATGTGAACCCTACTCCTGCATTTCAGATCTCTGAAAGGCCCGCTGGGGTTCCAGGATTCGAAGGATGCCTGCAGCCCCGCCTGGCCTTGCCTGCTTAGATCTCCGGTGCCGTAGAACATCACGGCTGCCATTCGGCGTCGAGTTCGCAGAGGGCATTTGTAGACCACCATGCTTGCATGCTTGGTCTGGGCCATCCTGTTCCACGCAATGGTGTATGGACCCGTTTGGCTTCGGCCAGGAGCCAGGAGGGCATATAGATCATGTCGGCCCAGGCCAGGCATGGTGGTAGCTGCACGGGTGCCTTTCGCATATCCACTGCCACCGAACCCAAAAGCGCGGTGGGCAGTTGTTTTTGCGATTTCGGCAGTTCCATGGGAGATTCTCGGATACCGGGGCTTGCGGACATCGACTTGCGACGAAATTTTAGTCCTGCACGGTGGGGTCGAGATATTGGGGGCCCGAGTCGTTGAACAATTCGGCGTCAGAGGTCCCTGGGTTCCTCCCCTCCCTTTCGGACGACGTGAGCTATACCACAGAGAGATCCTGCACACAGGCTCGGTGTATTCATATGCTTCCGCTGCCGTTGCCACGAGGGAAACACACGTGCATCGGAGACGGCCCCAGGATCGGGCTGGCCAGGATGGGTGCAGGCGTCTCGTGTGGCTGGCTTCCTGCTGCAATTTGATCGCTCCCCTTTTCGGAGGGCACCAACTATACACCAACACCGATCCTGGCCCAGGATCACCCTGGGCCCAGGATCGGTGTATATGCCTTCTTGCGCAAGGCAGGAGGGCGTATACACCGATCCTGGGCCCAGGGTGATCCTGGCCAGGATCGGTGTTGGTGTATAGTTGGTGCCTTCCTACCTTTGTCCTCCCCGCAGCCAGAATCCACTGAGCGTGCGTCCCCAGAGCCATTCGTGGGATCACCATCCCAGCCGGTTTGCCGAGTCGTGTCCAGCCGTGGCGGCGAGGGGAGCTCCCCCAAGGCCCGGCAGGGGAGGCGGAGGAGGAGGAGGATGAGGAGGATGAGGAGGAGGAGAAGGATGAGGATGAGGATGAGGATGAGGATGAGGATGAGGATGAGGATGAGGATGAGGATGAGGAGGAGGAGGATGAGGATGAGGATGAGGATGAGGAGGAGGAGGAGGAGGAGGAGGAGGAGGAGGAGGAGGAGGAGGAGGGGCATCTTTATATTGGCCCTGTTCCACATGTGTTTGCGTTGCCGCGATGCCGTGCTGCACGCACTGGCCTTTAGATGGGAGGAAAGGGGATGTAATGAGGATATCGGCGGGGTGTGATGGAGGAACGACCGTGTACTTCCCTGCCATCACCTCAGTACTGATGCCGTTGCCCTTGCGGGCTTTTCCAGTGTTCCGTTTTTCTGCTCACCTCTTGCGCCGCCTAGTCTGCTTTGAGGCCATCAGAGTTCGAGTTTGAGTTCGTGTGCTTAGTTTTTCCCAATTAGGCTTTGACTCAGGGGTTCTTTTTTCAATGGGCTTCGATGAGAAAGTGGTGCGAGGCCTGCGCCGGCTGGCGTTCCTCGTGGTTCCGCTTGGATGTTCTCGTGCTGAGGTCGTGCAGCCCCTTCTCCAGGCGTCCAGCGCCTTGGGACCGCCACAACACGGCTCGGGGAGGGTTCGATAGGTCCAGGGGCCCGCGCGTCGAAAGTAGTTGAGGCGCCGCATGCCCAGGTCGGGGCTTTCCTGGAGCATCTGTCACATGCCGGGGCCTCTGAGGAGGACCCGGAGGTTCAGACTCGCCGCTGTGGAGTTGACCCGAGGTGCCGCTCGCACTTCCCTGGCTGTTGCGAGGATTCGTCGAGCATCGACTCCACAGCAGAGTTGCCCCACTGACAGAGGTAGTACATGTTTACACATGGCCAAACTTTTGTGCGCGAGGCCCCGAACTCGTTGATATGGCAGCAGTAACGCCAACCAGCAACCCGTTCTTCGTCGGAAAATAACGCCAAACGGTAGCGGCCGCAGTTGCAGCAGCATCATCAGCAGCATCTATTACATGTCATTGCGCGTACAAGTAAGCAGAGTCTTGTCCGCCTTGCCTGTCCCAGAGCTGTGGCGAGACTGCATTGGATCTGCGACGCCCTTCAGAATGCCTTCGATTAAGCATTTGGCCGTCAAGATCTAGTCCTTGATTGCACAAAGCATACTTTCGTGTTGCAGCCGCTGCTGCTGCTGCTCCTCCTCCTCCTTCTCTCCCTCCCCCTCATACTCTTCTCCCCCGCTACCTTCCAACTCCTGCTTGTTTCCAGGAGAAAACACACGCGGATATCGAGTCTAGCAGATTCAAGTGGCTCCAGGAGGTCGCTAGCAGGGGGGCCTTTGTAATTTAATCAGAATAGCAGGGGATGGAGCAGAGGGTCGCGGAGGAGAAGAGGATGTGGAGGCGGAGGCGGAGGAGGAAGAAACAGGAGGAGGAGGAGGAGGAGGAAGCGGAGGAGGAGGAGGAGGATGAAGAGGAGGACAAGAAGAGCAACACATCCATTGTAGAAGACTCTGGCTAGGATGGTGAGGAGGTGTAGAGAGGATCATGCGAAGGAGGAGGATGAGGAGGAACAAGAGGAGAAGGATGCGGAGGAGTATACGGAATGTGATGCAATGGCGAGGACTAGGATGAGCATCGAGTGGAGGAGGAGGAGTAGGAGGAGTAGGAGCAGGAGGAGAAGGAGCAGGAGGAGAAGGAGCAGGAGGAGGATGCGGAGGAGGACGAGGAGAAAGAGGAGGAGCAGGCGCAGGAGCTGGAGTAACAGTAACGTAGAGGATCAGGGCGACTGAGACGAGGGCACGGAGTAGCTCCACAAGTAAGATCGACATAGCCAGTCAGCAGCAGCACGCATATGGAAGGGGGGGAGCGAGGGGGTTGTGTGCACGCGCAGGTGACAAGGCGAGCTTTACTGCTCTCTGCGCGAGCGTGGCCGTCTCCAGACCTTTTGGAGACTCGAAGAAATCGAGCCATATCAATTTTTGCCAGTCTCGCCCCCCAAGGGTAGTTTGTGGTCTCTGGGACTTCTAGAGCAGCGACTCAGGCGGAGCGGTCGGGAGGTCTGGGGATTTGTGTTTCGAAGGAATCGGGTCGTCGTTTTCGTAGTCGCTGACGCTTGACCCTTCATGAGGAGTCCCTGCGTAAGCATTTTCATCTGATCAGGGCTTCGCCACTGAGTAGCGCAGTGGCGCCTCCAGTAAATCCGACTTCACTTGTTGTTCGGAAGCCGTGCGAGATATCGTCGCATTGTATGTTGGACTTCGATCGGAATTATCCAGAAAGAAAAGTTCGATGTCCTCTACCTCTTGGACTCGCCCTGATCCCCGCCGAAGGAACCTGCGCATCGCCACCAGGACCATCCTGGGCTCCGGCATGGTGTGCACGCCCTCCGGGCCCAGGTGCCTTCCAAGACACCCGACGATGTTTTTGTTGTTTGTTTTCGCTCCGCGGTCCCCCGAGGTCTCGACTCTTTCCCAGGGGTAGCCCCCTAATGATCTGGTTTGATGGTCCCAGGGCCCGACAAGGGCCCCCCTGGGGGTCGACATGGAGCAAGCAACCGCCAGCATTGACAGGCTCATGACGTCGGATGTCTGGACTCTATGGATCGCGGGCTCTTCTTGCTCCTTCTGCTGGCGCCTGCGCGGACGCTGACGCTGATGCTGATGCTGATGCTGACGCTGGCGCTGACGACGACGACGACGACGACGACGACGACGACGACGACGACGACGACGACGACCGCTGCTGCTGCTGCTGCTGCTGCTGCTGCCCCTCTTCCCACGACGACGACCGCTGCTGCTGCTGCTGCTGCTGCTGCTGCCCCTCTTCCCACCCCCTGCTCTTGGGTCAGGTGGCCGTGCCAGCGCTAGCCTCGATCCCGTTCCTGTCGAGGTGCCCCAAGGACGGGCCCTCCTCTCCTCCGCGCTCCTCCTCCTCCTTCTCCTCCTTCCCGCCTCCTCCTCTTCCGCCGCCTCCTCCTCCTTCCCTCCTTCCTCCCTCCCTCTCCCCTCCTCCACTCCCTTCCTCCTTCTCCACTCCTCCCTTCTCATTCTTCCCCTCCTCCCCTTCCTCCGTCCCCCCTTCCCTCCTCCCCGCTTCCCCAACCTTCCCTCCCTCTCTCCCTCCCTCCCTCCCCCTCCTCCGCCTTCTCCCGCTCCCTCTCCCCCCTTCCTCCCCCTTCTCCACCTCCTCCCCCTCCTCCGCCTTCCACTCCTCCCTCTTCTCGTCCTCCGTGTCTGTCCCGGGAGGGAAGGGAGGGGGTGAGGGGGGGGGGGCGTGGAGGGGTGGAGGGATGGGGGGGGGGGGGGGGCACGCGGAGGGATGGGGTGGAGGGATGGGAGGGGGCAGGGCAGCAGCGTGGAGGCCGCGCGAGGGAGGGGGCCTCGCGGGGAGACCATTGGGAGGGGAGGGGGGCGGGGCATGCGGAGAGCCCTCTCGTTCGTGCCCGCTCCTGCGGGGGACGGGGACTGCCGTGGGATCCGAAGAGCGAGCGTCGGCATGCGCGTGCGTAAACTTTCGGAAGTGCGCGTGGGTTTCTCGGATCTGCGCAGGACCCCCCCTGGCGG
The DNA here is from genome assembly GCA_963575745.1 of Prorocentrum cordatum. Classification (NCBI taxonomy): domain Eukaryota; class Dinophyceae; order Prorocentrales; family Prorocentraceae; genus Prorocentrum; species Prorocentrum cordatum. Next base: position 155,074 of record CAUYUJ010018734.1, read on the forward strand.
TGCCTCCCGAGGAGGAAGGAGGAAGCCGCTCTTGACGTTGTGAAAGCTCAAGTGGCGAATATGCTAAACATATACGTTTAGCTCCAGGTATTGGACGATTTTTGTCTCTTGGGGCCCTCTTGGGACGCCTTTTGGGGGCTTGTTGCGGTGCCTGGGTGCCATCTTGGGCGTCTTGAAGCGAGCGTATGTCATCTCGGAGCACTCTTGAACCATCTTGGGGGGCTCTTGGCGGCCTGGCGGCCCTTCTTGGGGCTCTTTGGAGGGCCTCGAGGGCGGCCCCCAGGAGGAAAACCATCTCTGAGTGGGACCGCCCAGGATCTGCCCAGGACCTTGCTGGGGTACTTTTCGTCCGGGGACCCCCAGGGGCCGCCCCGCGCGCGCGAGCTAGAAATATTGTTAACCAGTTACCGGTGATCTTAGCACGCCTCTGGCCCGTTGGGCAGGTGAATATATATATATATATATATATATATATATATATATATATATATATATCCCAGGGGAGCAGGCCCGGCCCCCGAAAACAGCTGCCTCGACCCTCCATGGGGGCACCGGGGCTCATTTCCCTGTGTTTTTAAAGGGTTTCCGCGTCCTGGGCCTCGGAGGCCGCCGCCTCCGACCCCCCATGGGAGGACGGGGCGGCCGGGGAGGTCCAAAATAGTCCAGGAGGGCCTCCAGAGGCTCCCAAGACGGCCCAAGCGGGCCCCGAGTCGCCGAAAGACCGCTCCAGGACGCCCAAGATAGGCCCAAGACGGCCCGAGAGGCCCCCCAAGGCACTCCACGACGCTTCAAGACGCCTCTCCAGAGCGCTTCAAGAGGCCGAAATCGTCAATTTTACGAAGGTTTTCGAACGATTTTGGCCTTCCAGCCTTTTCGGCTGTCCGACGTTCCAAGACGGCTCAATAGGCCCCCAAGAGCGCCCCAAGACGGCCCAAGAGGGCCCCAAGACGGCCCCAGAGTCGCCCAAGACAGCCCAACAGAGCCCCAAGACGGCCCCAAGATGCGCCCAAGAGGGGGACCACGACTCCAAAATTCGACCCTCCCGCTTGAAGAGTGCCCCAGGAGGCCCCAAGGAGCCCCCAAGAGGCCCCAGGAGGCCCCCAAGAGGCACCCAGGAGGCCCAAACGAGGCCTAAAGAGGCCACAAAACAGCCCCGAGGAGGCCCCACAACGGTCCCAAAACGGCTACCGAGAAGCTGCGAAACTGCCTTCACGACGTCCCCGACAGGCCAACCACGAGATGAGGCCTCTGACCCACCACCCAGGGCACGGTGGCCAGTGACAGCACTTGTGCACAGCACGGGAGCCTTCCGGAACACGCTGACCGAGCTTTCTACCCCGAGAGGTTTTCCCCAAGAGGCCAATCGGATCCAAGAGGCCCCCAAGAAGCTCTGAGGTTTCAAGAGATCTCCCAAGGTGGCGGGAGCAGTGACAGCACTTGTGCACAGCATGTTTTAGCGGGAGCCTTCCGGAACACGCTGAGAATCCGAGCTTTCTACCCCGAGAGGTTTTCGGGAAGTCCCAAGAGGCCCCCAATCGGATCCAAGAGGCCCCCAAGAAGCTCCCAAGAGGGCCGACGAGGTTTCAAGAGATCTCCCAAGGTGGCCCCAAGAGGCACAACTCAGTGTTTTACGATTGGGCTTTGCCGGGTTTTAATTTTTTCGGCCTTTTGGCATCCCGATGCTCCAAGACGGCCCAAGAGGCTTCCAATGCCGCTCCCATATAGAGGAAGAGGCCTCCAAGAGGGCCCCAAGACGGCCCGCGAGGGCCCCAAGACGGTGCTTGAGGCGCCCAAGACGACCCGAGAGGGCCCCAAGAGCCCCAAGAGAGGCCCAAGAAGGGGATCGCGACCCAACAGCAGAGCGTTCCCCCCAAAAGGCCCACAGGAGGCCGTAAGAGGCCCACAAGTGGTCCGACGAGGACCCCAAAAGCTTCCCGAGGGCCCAAAAGGCCCCTAGGAGACGTCCAAGTGGTTTGAAAATAGCCCAAGAGTGCCCTCGATGCGTCAAAACTGCTTCCAGGAGGCCCCCGGGAGGCTTCCAGATTGCCTCAATCTGGCCGCAGGTGGCCTCAACTCGGGCCTCAACGCAGCCAAGACGGCCAATGACGGCTTCAGATTGCAGAACCGATGCCCCCAAGGGACCCTCAGACGCCCCCCCAAGAGGCACCCAAGAGGTGCCTCCAACAGCCAGTTGACGAAGCATGCGGAGCACCCCAGAAGCTCCTCAGATGCCGTCGCGCGCCTGTGCTTGATAGCGTTGTCCAAGGTCGTCCAGCGCCCCCCCGGCCTGGGCTAGAACCTGAGCGCGCGCGCAGCGCGCGCGATGGTTCTAGTACATCTATTTATATATGTACAGATATAGACACATACACACATATTTGTAAATATATACACACATATATATACACACATAGTCTAATATTTGCACATGCGTATATATATATATATATATATATATATATATATTATATATATATATATAATATATATATATATATTATTTATATATGTATATATATGTATATGTATATATGTATTTGTATGTATAAGCGTATAGTATATTGCGCCACATAGTGTACACCCATAATAGGGATTACCAAGTTTCCGTACCGTCTTTTTCTCCACATGGGTTGTCCTTGTAAAATGCACCATACACAGAACCACACATATTCCACATTAAGGTTGCAATTAACGCACCGATTGTGGTCCACGCTTGCGAACGTGTGTGTGTGTTTGTGTATAGTTGTATACTGAAGTGTATGTGTGTATATATACATGTGCACCGGTGAATCTAGAGGCAGCCGTGGTGGACTGGGACTTTAAGTGAGCCTTCAGCATGCACCGTTTGGATTTGCAACTCAGCGGCCGTTGTTTGTAAGCCTAAGATCAGATTGCCGCGATGTTGAGCTGGATTTTCCTTAGCTTCCCCCTTCATTTTAAGAATCCCCTCGAACCTTCCCCTCCCATCCCCCTCGCACCTACCCCGCATGGCGCTCCCCGTTCTGTGTGTATTTCCATGTGCGCGTCGTCGTGTCGGCCTCCAGGGCCTTGTCAGCACTGCGCTGAAATCGCGGCGGCATGCAAATTCAGGAAGAGCACGCGTTGCACAGCACTAGATGCAATGTTCTACGGCAAATGCAGACACATGGGGAATGATAGTGAACAGCACCCCTGTTGTGAATGTGTCTGACTCCCTTTTCCCTCCTCGAAGCTCGCCCTTCCCTCCCTTCCTCCCTCCCCCATCCTTGGTGGGTGGGTTAATTTTTGTGTCTTCTTCACACGTGAACTTTTGGACAACGTACGGCTTGCATGTTTGTAGTGCTTGTGGGAAAACGGCAAGGGCGGACCCACGGCCTTTATTGTATCCGTGCCCCCTTCCCCCTTCCCAGAAGAGGCTGGAGAACCTCCCGAAGATCAGGAGGGGCTCGCCTCGGCCTCCTCTAGCCGGAGGCAACGGCATCTGTCGCAGGCCGGCAGCCCTCCAAGTCCTCTCGCCTGCTGCCCGGGAACGCCGATCATTGTTGCCGCTCTGGTCATCAGCAGTGTCCAGGAATGCCCTGCCCGTCCCCGTTTCCCCTCGCCCTTCCCCCCTCGAAGTGCGCGCCCCCTTGGGTGTCGTGAGCCCCGTCGGGTGTCCTGCGGGCGCGGGGCGCTGTCCCTCTCGCGCGCAGACGCGCCCCCGTCGGCGTCGTCGTTGTTGTGGTGCGTGGTGCTTTTCTCGGGACGTGCTTCCCTTATGGAGTGACCCTTCGCCCCGATCCCCTTGCGTGCCATTCGCCGCGGCGTTGCCGCTCTCCCCCTGCCGCGGCGTTACCGCTCCTCCCCTGACTGGCTCACTCAGTGACGCATGTCCCTGCACAGCGCCCGTCCCGCAACAGCCGGGAGCACGATTGGAAGCGCTGGTTAGGCTTGTGTGTTGAAAGTGCTTCCTTCCCTCCTCCTCCTCCTCCTTCCCGCGATCAGCGTGCCTTTTTGTCGCAGGCCTTTGACCACCCAGCCTCTGCCGCCCGCGCCCTGTTGCTGCTGCTGCTGCTGTTGCGCTCTCCCTCCTGCTGCTCCGGCTGCTGTTGCTGCGTGCGTCCCCTTTTTTTGCATTCCCCTCCTCTTCCTCTTCCTCGTCTTCTTGCCTCCCTCCTTCTCCTCCCCCTCCCGCTCCTCCCCTCCCTCCCCCTCCTCCTCCTTCACCCCTCCTCCTCCTCCTCCTCCTCCTCCTCCTCCTCCTCCTCCTCCTCCTCCTCCTCCTCCTCCTCCTCCTCCCCATGTCCCAGGACTTCCTGAACTCTGTCGCCAGCACCCTCACCGAGAGCCCCTACGCGCGCGGCGACACCATCAGCAAGCTCGGAGAGACGACGCGGGCTATGATCGTCCGCGGGTCCGGGGCAGGAGGTCTACGGCCCGAGGTGCAAGTGCGCTGCATCCCTGTCGATTGGGGTGGCGGATCCACTTCGCGATCTCTTGTCACTTGGCTTGTGATGTGAACGGCACACGCGCGAGCTAAAACGTGCCAGCGTCGCATCATGTGGATGTTGCGACACAAATTTCTGGAGCTCCCCCGCCACCCCCTCCCCCTCTCTCGTTGCCCCTGGCGAGAACAAGTGAGAGGGACACGAAGGGAGAGAGGGAGGAATGGGGGAGAGGGAGGATGAGGAGGAGGAGGAGGGAGAGGAGGAGGAGGAGGAGGAGGAGGAGGAGGAGGAGGAGGAGGAGGAGGAGGAGGAGGAGGAGGAGGAGGAACCAGTGTAAACCCAAGAGTCATCAACGATGTTGGAATGAACCTTCCCTCCAAGCTCCCTCTTCGCAGGCCCCTGCAACGGTTCATTTCCACCGACGGAACTGCCTCGTTGGAAGACAACCGATTGAAGACCCTGAAGCATGCCAAAACATTGTTCTCGGGATTCCAAAGCCACGCATCAACTTGACTGTTGCG
>CAUYUJ010018734.1:165000-172500 GCA_963575745.1 Prorocentrum cordatum
CCTTAGAGAGACAGACGTGACCTGCACTTAACCTGACATAGACAGACGTTACCTGCACTTCAACCAGAAAGGCAACAGCCCTACACGCACTTAAAACCCTACAGGCACACATGCTACACGCACTTCAACCTCATTTGAGCCTTGGAGATGCACCCACTTAAACCTTGACGATACAAGCGCTACATGCACTTAAACCGAGAGAGACGTACTGTTTGCAACATTGTTCGGTATATGGTCGGTGGTACGGTTTAGGATTTTGCGTCAGATATTGGTTAGGGTATTGGCCAGGCGGTTGTTTGTGATATCGTTTAGGTTGTCCAGGATAATGTTAAGGATGATGTGTACCATCTGATTCTTCAGGCTTGCGCCACATCCGCCGACCCCTTATGAATAATCGCGCAGTGGTCTGGTCGCCTCTTTGGGTGGTCTGAGGCCCCTGGGCCATTCTTGGGGCATTCTTGGGTTGTCTTGGGGCCCCTTAGGCCGTCCTGTGGCAGTATTGGGCTGTCTTGGGGCTCTCTTGGGCTGTCATCGGCCTCTCTTGGGCTGTCATGGGGCGCTCTGGGCGTTCTTTTCGGCCGTCTTGGCCGTCGCCATCTGTTGCCGAGGACTGTGGTATGCCCTTGGTGACCTCAGAACTGCTTTGCGGTGTCTTTTGGAACCGTCAGGGGCGGCCGTGGGGTGACCTTCGATCGTTTCAGGCCATGGTCAGAGACCCGCCGAAACGCCCTGCGGAAGCAAGTGACGAGCACGGCGGGAAGCGACGCAAGTTGCGAGGAATCTGACCGCGAGTCGCGCGCGTTGTCTTCGGGGCTCTCTTGGGCCGTCCTCTGCCCCTCTTGAGACCCGTCTTGGCGCCCTCTTGGGCTGTCGCGGGGCCCTCGTGGAGGCTTCTTGGACCGTCTTGGCGCGGTCTTGGGGGGCTCTGGGGCCGCCCAGGAGCGGGGAACACCCCAAAAGGCACACGTGCGAGAAATATATAGGTTTTACGAAGGGAGCCGGCGTTTTTGTGCGTCTAGAGGCCCTCTTGTGGCGCATCGTGGATGCCTCTTGGGGCGTCTCGAGGGCCTCTGTAGCCGTCTGGAGGTCGTCGCCAGTGTTGTTGATCGCTCTTGGACCGTCGGGGACCATGTGGAGCTCTCTTCGAGGCCACTCGGGGCGCTCCTGGAGCGCTGTCGGGGCCGTTTTCGGAGCCCTTTTGGGCCGTCTTGGACGTCTGTTGGCCCGTCTTGGGGCCCTCTCGGGCTATATGGGGAACACTCTTGGAGGCGTCTTGGGCCGTCTGGGAGCGGGTTTGGGGGGCTCTGGGACCGTCCAGGAGCGGGGGGCACCCCGAAAGGCGCACGTGTGAGAAAAAAAATACGTTTTACAAAGGGAACGGGCGGTTTTTTGCGTCTAGAGGCCCTCTGTGGGCGCATTGTGGATGCCTCTTGGGCCGTCTTGGGGGCCTCTTCAGCCGCTTGGAGGCCGTCGTCGATGTTTGTGATCGCCCTTGGACGGTCGAGGACCATGTGGAGCTCTCTTCGAGGCCACGCGGACCGCTCCTGGAGCGCTCTCGGAGCCGTTTTCGGAGCCCTTCTGGGCCGTCTTGGACGTGTGTTTGCGCGTCTTGGGGCCCTCGAGGGCTATGTACGGACCCTCTTGGAGGCGTCTTGGACCGTCTGGGAGCGGGTTTGGGGGGCTCTGGGGCCGTGCAGGAGCGGGGGTCATCCTCAAAGGCGCACGTGTGAAAAATATACGTTTTACGAAGGAAACAAACGATTTTTTGCGTCTAGAGGGCCTCTTGGGGGGAATCTTGGATGCCTGTGGGGGCGTCTGGGGAGGCCTCGTGAGCCGTCGGGAGGTCGTCGTCGATGTTTCTGATCGCTCTTGGACCGTCTGGGACCATGTGGAGCTTCGGGGAAGCAACTCGGAACGCTCCTGGAACGCTCTTGGGGCCGTTTTCGGAGCCCTCTTGGGCCGTCTTGGACGCCTGTTGGCCCATCTTGGGCCCTCTAGGGGTCTGTGGGGGACCCTCTGCGAGGCTTCTGGGGCCGTCTGGGAGCGGGTTTGGGAGCCTCTTGGGCCGTCGGGGAGCATCGGGAAGATCCAAAGCTGAATTTTTTAAAATGTGCATTTCAATGGGAATGGCCCAATTTTGGCGTCTAGGGACCCTTGTGGAACGCATCTCGGAGGCCCTCGGGGGAGCTCGTGGGGACCTCTTCTGCCGTCGAGGACGCCTCGTGGCCCGTCTTCGGGCAAACTTGGACGTCTTGGAGCGCTCGTGGGGCGTCCCAAACCCATTTCGAGGCCACCAGACGCGTCCCTACACGAATTTCACGTGTTTTTCCACGTTTTTCGGGAGCGGATGAGACCTCCGGGGGGGTCCGGCCCGTCCGGCCGGACCCCCCCCCCCCCTCCAAATGGACCGGACCGGGCTCCCGGGGGAGGGGTTTGGGGAGGGGGAACATCTCACACGCCGATGAACCCCAAGGGGTCGGCGGATTCAGGACATTTGTTACGAATTCGCTAGGGTTTTGTTTTTGAACATGGCCTGGACCGTGTGTAGGACATGTGTTGGGATATCATTCCAGGTAGAGTTCGCAATATTGTTTCGGAGGTGGTTACGATCTTCCATCAGACGCTGTTTATGATTTTGCTTCGTATCGTGTTCAGCATGTTGAGCAACATGCAAACGAGGATAGTATTTAGGCAGATTTTTAATCGTTTTTTCATGGTATTACGTGGAGTGTTGTTGAGGATACCGTCCAGGACAATGCTTGGGATACTATTCAGTTTATTGCTTAGTGCATGGCTTACGATATTGTTGAGGATGTTTGTTAGGATATTGTTTCGGGAATTCGTTCGGATATGGCTACAGGGTCGTTTTTACAGTAATGTTGGGTATCTGGGTGATGATGCTGGTTGTTTACGTGTTCCGACATTATCAGCTTATTAACAGAGATCTTGCCCAGGATTTTGTTCGATATAATCCCTCAGTAACGACGAAGGGCAGCCTAGGTTGAAAACCTAGGTTGGAACCTAACATCCAAACTAGGTTCAACTCGCAGGACTTCCTAGGGGAGCCTCGCGACCCCGAGAGTGTCATGACGGCGGTGCGCAATTTCCTCCAACTTTTAAATGAGATCCGCAAGGGTTGGGAGTACCGGAGCGAGTTTTTCGGTAGAACCGAGGGGTTCATACAGCTTTCTCGTACTTCCTGACTGGGGCCACTCGGGACTCTGGCAGAGACGCTTCGCAACGTCAAGGTCCAGGTGCTTGCGGCCTTAGCAAAGTTCCAGTAGGTTTCAGGCTCTGCGACAAATAATATATTGAGCAAATTCCTCGAGGCGGAGGTGACGGCTGGCAACAACATCTGCTCCACGAGCAATCGGCCAGTGGCGAACACTTCCGACGGTTCCACGCTCGTGGCAGACCTGAACCTCTCGAACACGGATGCGGGAACATCCCAGAACAAGGCAGAGGCAGAGAACCAGGATCTTGTCGAAGAACACGAGGCGATGATGCCCCGCAGTGTGACTCTTGTGTCGCAGAAGCTCCCTGCCGAGACAAGTATGTTCACGTGACCTCTCTGCATCTGGGCATGCGTGCGCGTATGGTCGCGCGGAAGCCTTTCCGGCACGCCATACTTTTTCATGGTCGCGTAGGGTGCTGCTGCCCCCGCGTGCCCAGGGAGAAGCGCAACGGGGGGCCCCCGATCTGCTGATCGAGCTTGCGAGCGAGTCCCACGGGGCTGCGAGGGGGTTCTTGTCGAAGGGTTTTCCAAGGCTGTCCCGGGTCCCACGCAGGGCGCTCTTGGGCCGTCGTGGGGCTGCCTTGGGGACCTCCTGGGCTTTCGCGGGGTCCTCTTGGGCCATAGTTGGGCCCTCGTGGGGGGTACCCTGGGCTGTCAGAGGACCATCATGACGACGTCTTGAGCTGACGGAGGCTCGCAAAGGCAGGAGCACGAAGTTCATGCACGTCGCCGCGAGGCTGGGGGGCGGGCGGCCCCGCCCCAGCCCGTGGCCGCTGCTGGCGGGCAGCACCGCCAGCGCGCCAGGAGACGGGGCGCCCCGCCCCGGCCGGAGGCCCCGCCTTGAGCGGGGAGCAGGTCGCGGGGCCCCACGCAGAGCCCCTCTTGGGCCGAGGTGGCCCACGAGGCGTTCCAGGAGCGTTCCAAGAGCGCTCCAAGAGGGCCCCAAGAGGCGATTTTAAAGGCTTTAGGGGGGCGCCGCTAATTAAGGCTCTGCAGTGCTTTCAGCGCCGACACGGTGCTGTCGACAGAGTTGGCGCTGTCATCGGCTTGGACGGGGAGGAAGTGACAAATGATAATGACATCGCGGAGGCCTTCGCGAGTTTCTACGAGGGCCTCTACAATGTCGACGCCGATGGGGACAGCAACCATATTGCCCCTGAACAAGACTTAGCACATTTGGTGCCCGCAGTTTCGTTATCGGAGCTGCGTTCGGCACTCAATCGAATGAAACATGGGCGTGCTGGTGCAGCGGACGGTTTGGTTTCAGAAATGCTACGAGCAGAACATAGTGAGCTACAGCAGACACTTGCCGAATATTTCACCGCTGTGTTGTGCGGCCGGATGGAGCCGCCGCAGGACTGGAAGCAGGCTCGTCTGTCAGTCATTTTTAAGAAGGGCTGCCGGAAAGAACTGAAGAATTACCGGCCCATTTCGATAATTCCAGTGCTGGCGAAATTGTTTAGTATGATTCTGTATGCGCGCATGAAGGACATCGTAGAGGCCAGGTTCGCTGACGAGCAGTACGGCTTTCGCAGCGGAAGGGGCTGCGACGACGCGGTGCACCTCCTCCGGATGGTCGTAGAGAAATCGGCCGAGTTGGGGGAAGAGCTCTGGTCAGCAACGTTGGATTTGGAAAACGCGTTCGATCAGGTCTACCACGGCAGGCTGTTCGACACGCTGGTATTCTTCGGCGTGGACGCCAGCATCGTCAGCGTACTCAGGAAGATGTACCGGGGCATGACTGCGTATGTACAGCTGGCGCCTGGCGTAGAGAGCAGGCGCTTTGAGGTACAACGAGGCGTTCGGCAAGGAGATCCCTTGTCCCCAGTGCTCTCCAATCTTCTAATGACAAAGGTTTTGGAAGAAGTGAATTTGATTTGGCAGCGCCGTAAGCACGGCACGTTGGTGGGCCTGGCGGCGACAGGCCCGACGTTGACGCACGTGGCTTTCGCGGACGACGTGACGTTGCTTGCGCGGAGCTGGGTGTCTCTCAAACGCATGGTTTGGATGTTGAGAGACGCGCTGAGAGAACGCGGCTTGCAGCTCCACCCCACGAAGTACAAGGCGCAGGCCAATCGCGCAGACGGGGCCCAGCGTGGCAATGTCGAGTTGACCGAAGGCTTCTTCTTGTAAGGCTTACCAGACGTGGAGTGTTTGGAAGTTTTGGGCACGATGCTCCCGCTGGAGGACGTCACGCCCGCGGAGATCCAGCACAGAGTGGCCAAGGGCTGGCGCAAGTTCTGGGCAATGAAGCGTCTTCTCCTCAATCCAGCCCCGTCGAGAAAGAAAAGATAGCTCCTGTTCGACTCGTCGGTCGGCAGTAGCGTGCTATACGGGACGCGCGCATGGACGCCGAGAGTTGATGAACTAAGATGTCTGCAACCAGCTCAGAACAATATGATGCGGCGTATCTGCGGGTACCGGCGCGCCCCTGGGGAGTGGTGGCGTCAATGGGTCCAGAGAGCCACGCGTAGAGTAAGGCAAGGCAAGGCAAGGCGCGCAGCTCCGGAGAGACCCGACATGGGCGCGCGAGCAGGGGGGCCTCAGGCAAACCAGTCCGCGTGCTGCTTCGCCATGCTGTGCCACACCTCACGGTCCTGGGCCCGAGCCATCCAGCTGCCCTTGCCCTGGTCCACCGCGAAGCGGCGCAGAGAATCTCCCCATTTCATCCACCGTTTCGTTGAAGGCGGCAAGATCTGCGCAGAACCGGACTCTCGGCGAGCTGCTGACTAGTCGGCGCCCCGCCACATAGTCACGCGCAGCGCCCAGCTGGGCGGACTCACGCGCATTACATGTCCTGCCCATGACCACTTCCGTGCAGCATGCGCTTCTGTCCATTGTCGCACGCCAGCAGCGCGTGCGTCTGTCCACGCGATGTCCTACTAGACGGGGCGGCCCCAACAGGGCCTCCAGGGCCCCCGAGAGAGCCCCAAGAGGCTCCTAGAGGTTCTAAGAGGCCCCCAAGAGGTGCCCAAACGGCCCCAAGAGGCTTCGAGAGGCCCGCCCAATGGCACCCAGGACGCCCCAAGGCGCCCCCGAAACCGCCAAGAAGCTTCCATGACGTCCTGCGAGGCCTCCAAGGAAGCCTCCCGGCATCCAAGAGGCCTCTGGCCTTCTGCTGTTGCTGCTGCTCCTCCTCCTCCTGCTTCTCATCTGCCCACTCCTTCTCCTTCTACTTGTTCTACCTCCTCTATTTACTCACCCATCCTCCTCTTCGTTCGACAGATAACGGCTGCCCCCCTGTTTTGCTCCTGCACTTCCCTGGTGATCTCAACTCTCCTGGGCATCGTTCTTGGATGGACTGGTGGGGGTGCGCGAAGCGTCAACAACTTGATGCTACGCTTTGATTTGCTCGAATTTGCTATGAGAGTTCGTTTGCGTGATGCGGCGAAGCGGCGTCGCCGCGCCCTTTGACATAGAGTCGTCTGGGGCTGTGCGCAGACCTTGGGGGTGCAGCCTGTGACATGCACGCTCTGGTGGCGAAACAAACGCACCGTAACTCCATCAACACGTCGGCATCTAACGACGGGAGGGAGGAGCACTCAATAACCCTTCGGAATGATCTTTGCTTCCACAGAAGCCTCCAGGCTTCCATTCGGCGTCGCGTGGCTTTCAGTGGAATTGCTTTAGCCGTGCACAAGTAGGCCTCGAGGCTTCCCTGCGCGAGCAGGTGTCGGCCGAAACTCGGCCGACACTTTTGTTTCCAAGGGGGAATTCTAGACGCTTCGCGTAACCCCACTGGCTGGCGCTTTCCTGCGATGGCATCTCGTTGCCTGAGGAGGACTAGGCGGTCCTCCTGCATGTCTCAGGCGGCCCCTCTTCCCCCTTCCTGGTAGCTGCGCCCTACCGAGGCGTCCTCATGCAGTTCTGGAGACAACATCAAAGTCCGAGCTTCCTCCCACGTCCCGTTGGCTTACCACGGAGCATCAGTGTGTCTGAGGCGAAGATAACCTATCCCACCTTTCTGCAGCTGTCAGCTGCACCCCACCAGACGACCAGGACGCCTCAGGCGAAGCAAACTCCCACCTCCCTGCGAGTGCCAGCTGCAATCCGGCCGTGCGTCAGGATGTCTCAGGTGTAACCTTTTCCCATCGCTTTGCGGCTGTTAGCTGCAATCCTGCTGGGCATCGACTCGTTTCCGGCGGGACCACAACCCAGCATCCTGCAGCTGCTAGCTGCCACCTCACCCTGCTCTTGGTCTTGGTCGGCTTTCGGCTACCCCCTCGTGTGCCGCTCCCAGGCCGATTACCAGTATGTTTCAGGCG
>CAUYUJ010018734.1:177500-183747 GCA_963575745.1 Prorocentrum cordatum
CGGGGGCCTCCTTCGGCGAAGCGGCGGCGCTGGGGCTCTTCCCGGCCTTCACGTGCGCGGCGCCCTTAGCGCGGGGATGACGGGGAGGTCGAAGCGGCGCGTCGGGTCTTCCGATCGGGGTCGCGAGGGCATGGGGGCATCGGGCCATGTGGACAGTCGTCGCCATGGGGGCATCGGGCCCTCAGGGGAATTTGTCTTGATGTTTTCGCCGCTTTCGGGCGTTCACGGCTCCCCACGGGCCGTGGGAGTGTCAGGCAAACCGTTCAGGATGAAACGCTGGTCCACTGGGGAAGGCCCCAGGTTTCGGGTTGGGAGTTTTGGGTTCGATGTTCGACGCCTTCGTGCGTTTCCGTCCGCCCTCGGCGCTCTTCCAGCCTCGGGATGCTTTCAGCGGCTGCGCCTCGCCGAGAGTGTTCTGGGGGTGCCCGGGTCACCGCAAGGGGGGCGGTCGCCATTTTTTTTTGGGGGGGAAATCGGGGTTCCAGGATCGACGCCCAGGGAAGTTTTTGGACGTTTGGCGTTTTGAAAGGCTTTGGGGTGTTTTTTGGTACCGCATTTTCTAGAAACGAATAGACTGGGCAAGTGCAGAAGCACTGTGCTAGTGTACAAGCAAGCGTTTAGGATTGCAGTGCTTGGGCGAGAGGTGTCGTCCAGTATTGTGCATGCTCAATTTGTCCACGCGATTTTCGGCGTATGTCTAGCGAGCGATCGAACGATTTCTTCGAAAGGAAGGTACGTTTCCTTGAGGAATTGGCGACGCCCCTACAGACAGTTAGGTAATGCTGGTACGAATTGAGTGAGCCTGAGTACGCATGTCTCCACGCACGTCTGCGCCTGCGCGGTCATGCGATCCAGCGGCAGGGGCGGCAGGGGCGTCACGGAACACGCCGGCGAAGTGCTTACAGGAGTCTCGGGAGGACTACTCGCGGCGACTGAAACGCTGTTGCGAGGAGGTGAACAACAAGTGCGACGTGGAGGGTCCCTGCAAAGGGCTGCCGAAGGGCATGAAGCTGCTGCGCGACAGGGGCCGCGGCCGTTTGAAGAAGTAGCTGCCGCGACGTTTGCCAAGAGGGCGACGTCGCAGCCAGGCAGTGGAATGGGCCGAGCGTAGAAAGAAGGAGACGCCACAGCGGCGGGCGGTGGCGGCGGCGGCGGGCGGGCGGCGGCGGCGGACGGCGGCGGCGAGCGGCGGGCGGCGGCGGCGGCGGCGGGGGCGGCGGGCGGGCGGCGGTGGGGCGCAAGGGCGCTGAGCAAATTTCTCGAGGCTCCCCAGCCGTAGAGCTGATTAGATTTCTAGAGCCCACCCCCCGCCCCAGAGCAGAGTCATTTTTTAGAAGCCCCCTCGACCCAGAGCTGAGTAAATTGCTAGAAGCCCCCCCCCCGGCGCTCGGTAAATCTCTAGGAGCCCCCCCCCATCCCAGCGCGCGGTAAGTCTCCAGTGGATCCCGTCCCTTGGTCGCCCCCCCCCCGCTGCCTTCTCAGTCGCGCGGGCCCCGGGATTGTTCCTGGCCTTAACTAGTATCCTATAAGGGTAGAGCTGTCGGATCGAACCCCCTCCGAGCGCATTCGTTTTTCAGCAATCCAGAAGGTCGGATCCCGTAAAATCTGACTGGGCCCCCTTGGGTCCCCGCCTGGATCCCGGGGTCCGGGTGCTCGTGCCATGGTTCAGAACCTTGGCCCTTCACCGATTGCAATGCTCTGGGTGGGCCCTCCGCTTGCTTTCTCAGGGCCGAGGCTGCGCGCTTCGCTCGAAAGCTGCCGACGACGCTCTTCCTCTTGGCCTCGTCGGCCGACCTTTCAAATCGTGCCGAGCTACCTGGCCGCCTTTAGTGGTGACCCCCCCGTTGGCATTGCCCCAGAGGAAAAGAGATCGATGGATCGAGATTCGCTAAACGATGTGTTTGGGTGTTGTGACATTTTTTGTGCATGGGCCCTTCGGGGCGCCCTTGCCGTCGCGACAGGATTCCCGTCATGATTCCAGCCAGAAGGCCCCCCACGAGAGTTTTTTTGGCGGTTGTTTACGTGCTTGGTCGCCGTGGAGACGAGGGGTCTGGGAGACGAGGGGTCCTGCATTGTTGTCCGTTTCGAGGACCCGGGCCGCGCATGGCCACGGGGCCGTCAGACAACGACTACAGAGCAGGAGCGGGCTCTGGGCGAAGCCCTCTTCCATGCCTTACCAGTGAACTGAGTTCATTTCTATCCGTCGACGGGGATGTCGTGGAGGACTTTGGTCCCCCAGGTGACTCCGTGGTGTGGTGCGCAGTTGACATCGCGGTTGTGTACAAGTGAGGCTGAGGAGGAGGAAACGGAGGAGGAAAACGATGATGATGATGGTGGTGATGATGGTGATGATGATTATGATGATGATGAAGATGATGATGATGGTGATGGTGATGGTGATGATGATGCTGATCGTGATGTTGTTGATGATGATGATCATGACGCTGATGATGATGATGTTGATGGTGGTGGTGGTGGTGATGGGGACGATGATGGTGATGATGATCATGATGATGATGATGATGATGATGATGATGATGATGATGATGATGATGATGATGATGATGATGATGCTGATGATGATGATGGTGATGATGATGATGCTGATGATGATGATTATGGTGATGATGATGATGATGATGATGATGATGATGATGATGATGATGATGATGATGATGAGGAGGAGGAGGAGGAGGAGGAGGAGGAGGAGGAGGAGGAGGTGGTGGTGGTGGTGGATTAGCAAAGGGAAAAGGACGATGACGCTGTCAGAGGAGGAAGAGCATCAGCAGGAGCAGGAGGAGCAGGTGCAGCAGGTACAGGAGGACCAGGGGGCGAAAACGGCGAGGAAAGAATCGGATCCATTAGTGTGGGCCGTTGTGGGACGAATGCGCCATCGTGCAATGTGGCCAAAGTTGCAGCGGGAACGCGGGGTTGAAGGACCGAAAGCGTTCCGACTGGATCAAAACACATGACCCTGCGCGTGAGAACCATGCGCCCGATAGGCGGGGCAGCTCCGCGCGTGATCAGCGGAGAGAGGAGCAGTTTTCACACCGAGTAACCGAGTAGCTGTTGGGGAGTTGAGGGAGGGTGAGGGTGGATGAGAGGGAGGAGGCGAAGGGAAGGGATGCAGGAGGAGGCGCCAAGAGGGCAAGGGGCGAATGGGAGAGAGGCGAAGCCATAGCCAGCGGCTCGCCGCGGGTAAGAGGGCCCGAGTTCGAGACGTTTGGGCGAGGCCCATGGCGAGGTGCGCCCAGCCCAGCCGCAGACGCCCGCGGGCTGACACCGCCAGGCCTATAACCCGTAGTAACGTTTAACCGATTCCTATCCCCATCTCATCCTCATCCAAATCTCCACCATCCCACCACCCTAGTTGGGGACATGCTCCTCGAAACTCGAAGGGAGCAGCCTACATCCCCATCTAGGTGGGTGCATCGGCCACTGGGGCACAGGCCACGCCCGTGGGGAAAGGAATCGGTTAAACGATGCTCAAACCCAAGGGATTTCGTCTCAGCCGTCGCCGACGACCAGTGCGTCGAGACCGATGCGGGCGCCCGTCGCAGCCGTCGAAGACGGTAAGGGCGTCGAGACCGACGCTTGCGCCCGTCACAGCCGTCGCCGACGACTTGTGCGTCGAGACCGACGCGGGCGCCCGTCACAGCCGTCGCCGACGACCAGTGCGTCGAGACCGACGCGGGGGCCGGCGCCACCCTCACCGCGCCCGAGGCTCATTCCATGCCCTCCACCTACAGCGCCGCGGCGCGCCCAGCGCCGAGCCGAACTTACACGTGACGTTTCCAGCCAGGGCAGCTCTCCGCAGGCGGGGCCGACAGTGGTCGAGGCTCCCTGCGAGGCCATGCGCGAGGCCGGGGAAGTGCGAAGAAAGCCCTCTGTCAGACTGCAGACGCACCAGCGGATGCTGTTGAGGTCGGTCAGGTCGAGATAGATACAGAAGACGTGGAAGTAGGCGCCGTCAACGGATGCCGTTGATGCCGGTCAAGTCGAGGGAGATACATCAGGCGTGGTAATATAAGCACCCTGCGATGCCGACGTTGCCAAATTCCAACGTCGTTGGAGATACAGAAGGCGTGGAGGTAGGCGTACCCTGTGACGCCGATATGGCCAAACTGCTACGGTGAGTGCAGCAAGTGCTGTTGCTGTCTGGGAAGGCGTGTTAGTAGTAGCTGCGTGGCCTCGCCAAGCAAGCCCACCACCGGAGTTCGCGCTATCTGTGCGTCGCCGCTTCACCTGCCAGGCAAATACGTGAGCACCGCATGATCACGACATTTGTTCGCAACGCCGATGCGCCTTTTTCTGTTTGTTTGTTCCTATCTTGTTGCTTGTGGATTCGTTGTTTTTTTGCACTCGCTCTCTCGCTCTCTCTCTCTCTCTCTCTCCCTATCTCTCTCTCTCTCTCCCTCTCTCCTCCTCATCTCTCAGTTGTCTCGTAATTGCAGCAGAGGGAGGAGGAGGAGGAGGAGGAGGAGGAGGAGGAGGAGGAGGAGGAGGAGGAGGAGGAGGAGGAGAGGAGGAGGAGGAGGAGGAGGACGATGATGATGAGGAGGAGGAGGAGCAGGATTAGGAGCAGGAGGAGGAGGAGGAGGAGGAGGAGGAGGAGGAGCAGGAGGAAGAGGAGGAGGAAGAGGAGGAGCAGGAGGAGCAGGTGGAGGTTGAGGAGAAAGATGAGGAGTCGGATCAGACCGTCCGATCGCGTGCTCGAGCCCGCAATCGAGAAGGCGATGGCCCGAGCCAAAGCCCGCTTGGCATCGCTCTCGGGCCCGATCGCGCGCGCAGATCGCCACGGCCACGGCCGGCCCACGCGGCCGGCTGGAGCCGCTTATTGGGCCCGAGGCGGTGGTGGCCGCCGAGCGGTGCCGGGTGCTGACCGTGCCGGAGGAGCTCCCCGCGGCTGGCGCCGACGACGACGACGACGCCGACACCGGCGAAGACGCCGACGACGCCGACGACGACGAAGACGCCGACGCCGACGCCGACGCCGACGACGCCAACGACGACGAAGATGCCGACGACGTCGGCGTCGTCGCCCCCCAGACACGCCACGTCCACTGAGATCATGGCGTCTCAATGTTTTCGAGTCGGGCGTTTTCGCCAAGTCTCGGGCCCTGGGACCCTCACAGATCGATCCAGCTCGACGAGTTGCGCAGAGAGACGGGTATTAGGGTTCCGGTAGTGATTTTGCTTTTTCTCGCAGTGCTTCAACCGACCCCCATCTTTCGAAGAACGAGGGTTGCGTGAGCATCAATTTGCAGCTCCGCACGGATTTCTCGGATCGGCGTTGGCCCCCCTGGCGGCGCCTCTGTCGCCGCGCCGCCCCTGGCGCGCCGCGTGCGCCCGGGAGGGGTCCAGCGCCGATCCAAGAAATCCGCGCGGACCTCCGAATGTTTGTCATTGTGCAGTTTTCTCTTCCTCCCCATCCCCATCCCGATCCCCACCATCCCACCACCCCAGTTGGGGACATGCCCATCGAAGCCCGGAGGGAGCAGCCTAGATCCCAATCTAGGGGGGTAAATCGACGAGTGAGGCCCAGGCCACGCTGGTGGGAAAGGGATCGGTGAAACGATGCTCAGGGTCCCCCTCCCCCACACATGCAACGTCTTGAACAAACGGCAGGGCGGAGGTTTTTCCCCGTTTTGGGCCCCTGGGGAGCCTCGCCGGGCCGCGGGGCCGTCGAGAAACGGCTCCTGATGAAGAGCCAGCCCTGGGGAAAGGGTCGGGACTGCCTGGAACAGCGTGTCTGGGTCCCTTTCCGCCCGCCCGCTCGCCTCCGCCTCGTTCGGCGCTGCCTCCCCCGCCTGCCTCTCCCTTCCTTGTCCTCGCCGAAAATAACAAAAGGCTCCTATAGAGGAAGGTGGCGCTGGAGGTTCTCGCTGCGATGGATGTTTTCTAAAGTGCCAGGCTTGTCGTTCAGGTGGAACGGTCGCCCCTGTCGGGCTTGGACCTGGTGTCTCCCATGCCTGCCCGCCTGCCCGGCGTCCAGATCGCAGGGCCGCGGGCTGCTTCCCTTTGCCCTCGACCGGCCCGGTCTTCGGGCTGCCTCCCTGGCCGCGCGCGACCGCCCGCCAGATCATTTCCTGTCTGCCCCGTGCACCTTCGCAGTCGCCACTTTACAGCAGTTCGGGAGTTCCCTGGTGGGGTAGGAGAACGAGGAGGAGAATGAGGAGGACGAGCAGGAGGAGGAGGAGGAGGAGGAGGAGGAGGAGGAGGAGGAGGAGGAGTAGGAGGAGGAGGA
>CAUYUJ010018734.1:186111-196672 GCA_963575745.1 Prorocentrum cordatum
GACGCATAACACATTGACATGTTCTCCGAGTTCACTGTTTTGATGCTGACGCCCTGGCATTTGGAACATATCCGACGGGATGCAGACAACACATCATCAACATAACGACGCCGCGACAGTTGGGAATACAGTGGGTGCCCCTGAAGTCCAAGTGGGAGCCCTACATGAACTTCTAGAGCTAACCGTCCTCGATCCTCCTCGCCGCCAATATGTACACCTACGCACGCACTGGACATCGTTCCACCGATCGAGATCCCCGTGATATTGAAAATGAGCTCTCCCAAACTCTCAAGGGTTAGAGCAGCTGTCGCGACGACAGCGCGGCGCAGCCATTCCAGGGAAAGGGGCCACCAACCACGACTAGACGCCTGAGGATTATGAGAGACCTGATAACTCTTCCTTCGCTTGACAAGAGTATGTGCGTGATGGTAGTGATGACGACGATAGCGTTCTTCAGTGCGGGCCCACGCGCCGGCTAGTCCTGCACTGTTGCGCGCTTCGAAGGCTTGCTCAATATCCGCCGCCATGCAGTGGAGGTTGGCCGACATGGGCTCACGACGACACGAACACGTCAGATGACCATCTTCGCGAAATTGATGAGGAAGAGGGGGGCCCAGTTCGTCTTGAAGCTCCTCAAGACACCGTGCAACTTGATCCATATCAGGAATTTCACGGGATAGCGGTAAAGCAGTGACAGCTCCCCGTATACCTCGAGCAGCAATTTCCACCCGCGAGCATGGCAGATCGTACTCATGCCGATGACGCGCCCCCAGCATGAGTGGCCCGCCTTAGTGCTGATGATATTGCCAACGCTTAGATTTGACGAAGGCGAACAGCTTAGGTACAGTTGCGGGGCGTTTATATTGTCGAGGCCAACGGCGAAGAACAGCAGGAATACCGATATGAGCTTTGGCTTGCATCCAGATAAATACGTCCGGAAGAGTAAGATCAGTTCGGTATACCCACTGAGGATCTGCTAGCAGTTCATGTAGCAGATGCGTCACAAGCTGCAAACCAGGCAGAGACCAACCTCGGCCTTGGTGTCGGTCATCTTGCATGAGGCCATGCTTAAATGAGTGATGTGTGTGGCGTAGCTGGCGAGCAACTTCTTGAAGGGGGCGTTGGAGGTCGCGCCACTGTTGCGGGGCCTCAGAGTGTGAATAAGTGGAAAACCATTTCCGCAGGAACTCATGACCACGACGGCGGAGTCGAGGATGTAGTTGGAGTTGGCCGACCCAGGCATCCCAATT
This sequence comes from Prorocentrum cordatum, assembly GCA_963575745.1. Lineage (NCBI taxonomy): Eukaryota > Dinophyceae > Prorocentrales > Prorocentraceae > Prorocentrum > Prorocentrum cordatum. The sequence continues at coordinate 187,362 of CAUYUJ010018734.1, forward strand.
CTGCAGACTCTGTGAACGAAGCTCCCGTGATGTCGGCCACTGTCCCAGCTCCCATGGGCCATCCATCGAAACAGTATCTGGGCATGCACGAGCTTTGCCAAGAACTTCTGGATGAATATTCATGATGATGTTCCTCTTCACCGCTTGAATGATCTGCTTGCAGTTGAACTTCTCACACCGCGGCGGGATCTTTTGCACAACTATTGAGAAATGGTCCTGAAGCGATTTGCGCGCTGCTGGTGTACGAACATCTGCGATGACAACTTTGGCGAGGTGGCGCATCAAACCCACGTGGCGATATAACCCTCCAGGAACGTGAAGTGGAGGCACTGCTAGAGGAGGGAGGTGTAGAGACTGAAGTAGCCATGAGAGTGAGCGTCTCGCTGCAAACTGTGCCGACGATCCCTTGACATGCTTCTTCAGGTTTTCTGCGCAGGAATAGGGCCACGGTGCACATCCTTCACGCGTCCAAGTGCTAGGCAAACGGATCCATGGCTTCTTGGGGGCGGCGTAGCCTAAGAAAATCGCCTGGTCAGCGAACAGATATATGGGGCCCACGGAGCCCTCCACTGCTTGCCATTCCCTCTGGTAAATGCGATATAGACGGCCATATGGAGCCCACGCGCGAGGTGCCTGTTGTACTTCTGGACCTGGATCTTGAAGAAGAAACACTCGCTTGTGTGCAGCAGCAGCAAATATCGGCAGAGACCACACCGATGTGGGGCCTTTGACTTCGCGAAAGGGTCGGGGGGGGGTCGACGTCGGCGTTTTTGACCCAGAGGTTGTAGAGGGTCTTTTTTGACGCCCACTGACTTGAGAGTTGAACCCCCGGCCGTGTTAGATTCGGGGCGTACAGCTTGAATGAGAAGGCCCTCAATTGCGTAGCATTGCCCTTCGGTGTCACAGCTGACGATAGGAAGCATAAACGTACTGCCAATACTTCGACGAAGAGGTTTGTATTTCAGTAAAGTCCCAGCCGGCGTACCTGGACGTAGAAGAGCTTTAGCGTGTTCAAAATGGCGTTCAGGATATCCTGGCAATGTGGTTGCCCTTTGCAGTTTAGCTTTGCCTATAGTTTGAGCGGAAAGACCTTGCAGCGTATACACCACAGTGTTCGAGTTGTCCGTCATGGCGTTGTCGATGGTACTTCTGACAAATACTTCATAGCGAGAGCCTGGAACGTGCAGATCTGTTTTTGCCCACGGAGGTGCAATTCTGAGAAACTGGCCAACCCATCGTTGCACATGCTCATGTCGCTGTAAACTCTGAGAAAGCCTGCACATCCCAAGAGCTGCAGAAATGTGAGCCAGGAGACGATGAATCACAGGATCTTTACGTCCAAACCGAATGTGACGAGGAAGAGCTGCTTCTACTGCATAAGCATATGCCAACTGAAGACTTGCCAACTCTGAGTTGTATTTTAAGTCCCATACCGATGAAATGGTGGGCGATAACGTACTTGCGTTCGGGTTTATCGGAGCACCAAGAATGGGTTGAAGTTGTCGACGCGCATGATGACTGGCTTCTCCGCTCACGACAGGCCATTGAGATTCCCTCTGCCCACGGGGGGAATAGCTCGAAGGTCGAGGCGGTCTGCGACGGCACGCTGGTCTGGTATATGCCTTGGAGATGCACGGCACGTCCGACAACAGCTCGTCAGAACCAAGAGAGAGAGAGAGAGAGAGAGAGAGAATGCATGAGACCCCCAATCGCGCTGATGAGTACGGTGTACAACTCGCAGTCAACAGAGAAGGTGAATCGCGAAGGAGAAAACCAGACTGTCCACGGTATAGCCACACCTCAGCACGCAGACCGAGGAGAAATATACTGAAGTCGACGGTATAGCCACACACGCAGCACGCAGGCAACAGCCAAGATGAAGAAGTAGAAGTTCTGGACGAAACAGAAGGCGAGACACGTCGCACGCAGACAATATGGACGGGTGAATCTCAACGCCTCCGTAGCAGTACAGCCGGTGTGCACGCTGAGGAACGACGTATGGTTACGGCAATTGTGAAGCTGTATTTCTTGTTTGTGTTTTCCTGGACTCCACTGCTGTCCATCCCGCGGACTCCCTCCACGGACTTCCGCCTCGCGAGACGCCTATGAGCGCGGCCTGAGGCGCCCGCCAGGGACAGAAACTGCTTGAGCCCTGAGGCTGCGGAGCCCCGGGGGTCTCGGAACCCCAGGCTCAGTCCTATCTCCTGCCCGATCCCCTCTGGAACTAGCAGTAGCAGTAGTAGTAGTAGTAGTAGTAGTAGTAGTAGTAGTAGTAGTAGTAGTAGTAGTAGTAGTAGTAGTAGTAGTCCCTGTTAATAGTAGTAGTAAAAGCCGTAGTAAGTAGTAGTAGTAGTGTAAAGTAGTATGTCGTCGGTCGTCGTCGTCGTCGTCGTCGTCCGTCGTCGTCGTCGTCGTCGTCGTCGGTTCTATAGTACAGATAGTAAAGTAGTAGTAGTAGTAGTAGTAGTAGTAGTAGTAGTAGTCGTAGTCGTAGTCGTAGTAGTCAAGCTAGCTCGTCAGTAGTCTAAGTCGTAGTATTGTAGAACCAATACGATGTAGTAGTAGTAGTAGTAGTAGGTAGTATGCATGTTTGTTGGTTGGCATGCCACATCTTTGATGCTCGTTATCTCTGGCATGAGGTGGTCCCGCAGCCCATTTGGGATGAGCCTTCATGCAACCAATAGCACCTGTCCAAGGCCGCTGGCTAAAGAGGCGTCAAGAGGCGTTGAAGATCGGGGCCGCCCCGCGGGTCCTGGGGTCGTCGGCGGCCCGCCGTCCGCTTTGTCGCCCGCCCGCGACGTGGTTTCCTCGCCCCCCTCCCCCCTCTCCTGCCCGTCCAGGGTCCCGAACGGGGGTCAGGCCGTTTTCCGCCAGCATAATGAACGGGTCCCGCGCACCTGGAACCGTTGGTTTCAGCCCATAGTCTTCCTGTGCCACCTTTGTCCCGCCCTGGCAGTTGACCGCGCCATTTTGGTTCGGTGTACAGCCTCTCCCCTTCCCCCCTCCTCCCCGTCAGCTGTTTGGCTCGTGAGTACCTGCCTCGCACATTCTCTCGAGCTGCACCTCCCGTGCCATCCACCCGGCCAAGTGATGGCGCCCAAGTTCTCGAAGCCTGTGCCGATGCCGTGGCCCGCCAAGACGTGCGCCGCGGGGGGGGCACCAACCTCCAAAGCAAGGCCGACGCAGCGCCCAGTCCAGCAGGTAAGCTTGTCGGAGAGCGAAGGCGAGGAGTACGACATGATGTCCGAGGCGGCGACCTTTCGGACGGCGCCGACGGTGCACGCGGAATCAGCGGCCCCCGCTGAGGACGCCGATGGAGGTGGCGGTGCGGGGGCCGCCCCCAGTGCCGCCGCCTCCGACGGCGCCTCGGCGATGCCTGCATCGGCGGTGGTGCCAGTGACGTCGGCCGCCCTGGCAGCGGCAGCCACGTATGCCGACTTCACCGCAGAGCAGCGGCGTGGGCTGGACGCGCTCACCCTCGCGCTCCACAACCTTCAGCTGGGGGGGCATGCTGTGTGTGGCCGTGGCGGCCGTGGGGCGCGCAGCACTGCCGACGGCGAGCGCGCCGTGGACGACGGGACCGCCAGCGAGGCCCCGAGTGCTGCGACCACGGGCGCCCTCAGCGGCCATGGGGGCAAGCGCCACCGCCGACGCAGCAACGAAGCCGTCTACGGCCGGGCCCCCCAGTCGAGCGACGGCGCACCAGCCGCGCTCGAAGACATAGAGATGATGGCGGAGGAGGACTACGCTGAGGCGGGCTACGTCCACTGCGTGGGCGCATATTGGGCCCCGCCGCACCGCCTGGGCTGGTGTCGGAGGTGCACGGCGCTGGACGACTGGAAGATCATGGCGGTGGAGTACGTGGACGAGCTCAGCTGTGCGGAGATGCGCCGCTATGCGGAGGCCAAGGAGAACAACGAGACATACCCCGATCTGAGGAGGGGCAAAGGCGGACAGTACAAGCTGTACATGTGCTCGAACTGCGTGGCGACGACGGAGGGCATCTCCGGGCGCGAGGCCGTGACGCGCGCTGCGCGCGCGAACAAGGGCCCAGGCTCCATCGACCATGCCGCCAAGCGGGTGGCGAAGTTCCGTGCGAGGTTCGACTGCATCAAGGAGGGCGTGTACGTCCTAGTGGGGTTCGCGCTCTCAGAGGAAGGCTTGCTTGCCCTGCGGAGGTCAACGGAAGGCGTGGGGGTGGGCATCGACCCCGAGAGTACAGGCGCCCCTTCAGCCACAGAAGAAGTGGCGAGGGAGGTGGGCCTCCCACTGGCGAGGGAGGCAGGGGTGGTGCCAGGGCCGCCCCGTGCGCCACCCCCGCCCCTCGAGGAAGAACCTCCCAGTGATGAGGGGAACGACCCTCAGCCCGACGTGGACGCGGAGGACGAGGGGCCCCAGCTGACCGAGGCCCAGACCGCGAAGGAGGTGACGGACATCGAGCCCTTGCTGCGGCTCGGCCTATCCAAGAAGTCGCTGAAGCGCATGGCGCGGGCCTATGGCGTCCTCAAATTCGAGACCATGCGCGCCCACGTGCTGGGCGGCCTGGGGGCCATCCTGGAGAAGAAAGAGGACATGGCGAGGGGCGCCGAGGCGCAGGACGGAGTCCAGAAGTGGCTCGACGCGCTGGACGAGGAGGCGGAGATGGATGTGGGAAGGCTGAAGAGGGGTGTCCTGGGAGCCTCGGGGATTGCAGACGCCCACCTGGGACACAAACGTGCCTGGAAGGAGGAGTGCCAGGGTAACACCGCGGCGCAGGAGGCCCACCGCCGCATGGGCGACTACACGGACCAGTTTTACCGTGACGACGGCTTCACGTTCAACATGTACTACAAGTGCGCGGCCAACAAAACCTGGGATAACCCCAGGGGTGCTGTTCGGTGATCCGATCGGATCGCTGGTCGCAGCTGCTCTCATGCGCCCAGGAGGCAGCGGGAGAGACGGGCCAGCGCTGGTACTGCCACTGCGGGGCGCGCTACTCGACCTCCTACGGGGTCTGCATCGAGCTCGTAGAGGAGGAGGCGAAGCCGCCACGCGCGTACTACATGCACGCGGAGCATCCCGAGGAGGACATCCGCGACCTGAAGGCCCTGCTGCGCTACGACAAGCTCAAGAAGGAGGGGATCACAGTGCTCAGCGCGGTGGACCTTCTGCAGCACCTGCCCAAGGTAGAGCCGATGGCGGTTGGCACCGTCTTCAAGCGCTATGCTCCACACCAGGCACAATGGGAGGGCCACTATGTGCTGATGGAGGGGCTCACCTGGGAGAGCTTGCCCACGTTCGAGTGGACCGACCTCTACGCGCAGGTCGCCTGGGGACTGAACGACCCCGAATGGGCGGGGCACAGCAAGAAGACACGGAACAAAGCCAAGAGGGAGCGCCTGGAGATGGCGCACAGGGAACTGGCGCACTACGAGCGCCGCCACAACCTGAAAGTGGGCAGCCTCTCGGGCGGCGGGGGTGGTACAGGGGTCGCCCCGCGCGCCACCCCCGCTCGCAACGCCAGTGCCCCACCAGCGAGCGGGGCCCGCGGCAGCGAGGACCCGCCGCCACCGCCAGCGGGAGTCCCGCCAGAGGCCGCGGCCATCATGGGCCCCCCGCCGCCGCCGCCGACGGCGCCCCCTGATGTGCCGCCGCCGCCGACGCACCTGCCACCGCAGACGGACTCGCTCCCGCAGCAGGTCCCAAGCGCTGCAGCCCTGAACGTGGCCCTCGGTGAAGACCTTGAGCGTCAGATCTTTGGGCCCGCGGGGCAGGCGGGGGGCAGTGGCGACCTCGGCGGGGAGGTGCGGGCGCTGCCGTCGCAGGTCTTCGCCGCCATCGCGCAGGGAACAGGCCAGCAGGCCTGAGGGGTAATGCCCAGCAGGTTCCAGGGCCTTGACAGGCCGCGTGAGTACATGCCAAATTGTCTACTTGCGGCTTTCTGTAGTGCGGCGGGCCCATAGCGGCGCCCCCACTCGCGTGGCGTCACCTGTAGCCTGTTCCTAGGCTAGGCGAATGGCTACCTGTGCACTCTGCCGCCTTGGCTCGCCAACTGGCTTGCCATCTCGGCCTCCTCGCGTTCACTTGCGCTCGTTGGCCTCGCTGGCGGTGCTGGGGCAGCCCCGTGTACTGCAGCGTCGCCGTCGGGCGCCTGGCCATTTTGGCCTGCCATCCTGGCCTCATCTCGCGCCTTCTCGCGCTTGTAGGCTTGGGTGGCGGTGCTGGGGTCGCCCCGTGTGCTGCTATGCTGCCGCCTGCGCCTTACTTTTTGCTGTAGGGACCAGCTGCCCTCGGCCAGGCGCCAGTTGCTGCGTGCACGTCAGACCCGCCCTTGGCTTGCCATCCAGGCCTAGCCTCGCGTCTTCCCGCGCTAGTCGGCCTGGGTGGCGGTGCTGGGGTCGCCCCGTGTGCTGCTGTGCCGTTGCTGGCGCTTCACTCTGGGCTGTTGGCCCAACGGCCCGCGGTGCGAGCGCCTGACGTTGCAAGCATGTCAGACCCGCCCTTTCACCCAGAAGAGGTGCGCGCTACATACTGGCAATGAGGCGGCCACGAGGACGCTCTTCCCTAGGTGGTTGAGCCGTGGTGATGTGGTGCACGAGACCGCCAGTATTATTATTATTGTTATTATTATTATTAGTAGTAGTAGTAGTAGTCGTAGTAGTAGTAGTAGTAGCAGCAGCAGCAGCAGCAGTAGCAGCAGCAGTAGTAGTAGTAGTAGTAGTAGTAGTCGTAGTAGTAGTAGTAGTAGTAGTAGTAGTAGTAGTAGTAGTAGTAGTAGTAGTAGTAGTAGTAGTAGTAGTCGTAGTAGTAGTAGTAGTAGTAGTAGTAGTAGTAGTAGTAGTCAGGCGTCTTGCATTGAGACCGTGCTACTCCTTTGACCCCCACCCCCGTGGCGAGAAGAATGTCCCCGGACTGCTTTGAAAACCTGCGGGCAGCAGGGCCCCCCCTCTTGAGGCCCGCTGCCACCTGCAGCAGCAGCCGCCGCCGCCGTGGCTGCGTCCCTTCCCCCCGACTCAGCATTGGCAGTTGGCCAGTAGTACGGGCCACATCCACCGCCGCGGCAGGTGGGCACCCTCGCGCACTCGTGCTGTCGACCCCCCCCCTCCCCCTACAACCGACTCGCCGCCCTTCCCGCGACTGGTCCGACCCGGCCCGCCACCGCCGCCGCCGCCGTCGCCGCCGTCACTTCCGCCGACGACTCCGACATCGGCAGCTCCACCCTGCGGATTTGCTCCTAGAAATCCCACCCGCTGACCGGTCGGATCGGGGCGGGCTCGCCCGCCCGCCGCCGCTTATGTCTGGGGACTGAGGCGAGGGGGAGGGGGCGAAGGCCTTGCGGCAGGTGCCGCCGACCCTGAATGGGTACGGCCACGACGGCGACGAGTGGGCGCGGTCGGCTAGGGGGGGGGGGGGCGCGGTCGGTCGGTCGGAATCAGCGCACGGGGGCCAAGTGGCGGAGGGGCGAGGGGGGGGGGGGGGCAGGGGCCGGGAGGGCACGGTCGGGCTGGGAGGGCGGGCGCTGGTGGAATATGGCAGACTGGGCCCCGGGCGCGGGGGGGGGGGGTTCAGGGGGGCGGTCAGTCTAGGGGGTGGGCCGGGCAACGGTCCGTTCGGTCGGAGTAAGCAACAGAGTGTCCACGGGGCGAGGGTGTAGGGGGGGAGGGGACGGGAGGGGGCATGTCCGCAAGGGGGGCATGCGGCAATCGGGTCGGTCGGAATAGGCGGACGGAAACCACGACGCGGAGGGAGCGGGGATGAACGTAAGGGCGGGAAGGAAAACGGCCGAAAGGGGGGGGCAAACGCTCGACCGTCGGATGTGTGCCGGGAGTGGGCAAGGGGACGGGAGGGGCGGTCGGACAGGGGGGGCTTCGGTCGGTCGGTGGTAATAAGCAGACAGGGGCTATTGGGCGTAGGGGCGGGGGTAGCAGGGGACGGGACGGCAGGTCGGCAGGGGGCGGGCACGGTCGATCTCGGAAAAAGCGGACGGGGCCACGGGGCGGGTGGTTGCCGGGGGGTGGGGGACAGGAGGACGGGAGGGCACGGGTCGGCAGATGGGGTACGGTCGGTTGTTCGGGATAAGCGTCGGGGGACGTTGGGCGGAGAGGTTGCGGGGGGGAGCAGGGAACGGGAGGCACAGTCGGGCATTAGGGGGGGGGCGAGGTCCGTCGTCGTATGCGCAGACGGGGGCCGCGGGGCGGGGGGGTGCGGGGCGGTGCGGGGGGGCCGGCAGAGGGGGGGGGCACGGTCGGTCGGTCGGGGTAAACAGACGGGGGCCACGGGGCGGAGAGGACGGGGGGATGCACGGCACGGTCGGGCAGGGGGGGGCACGGTCGGTCGGTCGGAACAAGCAGACGGGGGCCACAGGGCGGAGGGGTGCGGAGGGGTTGCGCAGAGGGGGGTGGGCACGGTTGGTCGGTCGGAATAGACAAACGGGGGCCACGGGGCGGAGAGGGCGGGGGTGCGCACGGTTGGTCAGGAGGAAGGGGTGGACGGGGGGGCACGGTGGACCACAGCGCACCCAGCACGTATCCCAGCGCGCATCCAAGCTTATGGATGCGGCACGCATCCCAACGCACATCTTGGCCCAAAGACCCCCGTACACCCAAACCACACCCCATCACGTATCCCAGCTAACGAAGGCAGCACACATCCCAGCACGTATCTCAGCACACGGAGACAACACACAACTTTGCACATACCCCAGCACACGAAGGCAACACACGTCCCAGCACACGTCCCAGCACACATCCCAGTCCCGCGTGCATCCCAGACACGGTCGGTCGGTCGCCATAGCGCCGTGCGAGATCACACCGGTAGGTTGGTAATAATCATAATGCCACTACTACTACTACTACTACTACTACTACTACTACTACTACTACTACCACTACTACCACTACTACCACTACTACCACTACTACTACTACCATTACTACTACTACTACTACTAACACTACTACTACTACTACTACTACTACTACTACTACTACTACTACTACTACTACTACTACTACTACTACTACTACTACTACTCTACTACTACTACTACTACTACTACTACTGCTACGACTACTACTACTACTACACTTACTACTACTACTACTACTACTACTACTACTACTACTACTACTACTACTACTACTACTACTACTACTACTACTACTACTACTACTACTGCTACAACTCCTACTACTACTACTACTACTACTACTACTACTACTACTACTACTACTACTACTACTACTACTACTACGACTACGACTACAACTACTACAACTACAACTAATACTACTACTACTACTACTACTACTACTACTACTACTACTGCTACT